>CM076575.1:1061300322-1061548406 GCA_034641835.2 Pinus albicaulis | reverse complement strand
GACACATGAATTTCATGATTCTCTTCTTTGAACTTGTTGAACAACTCTATCTGAGTGGTTTCCAAGAAATTTTTTTCATGTTCTTCGTACTGATTTCATGCTATTCTTCTTCGCATCACATCCCTTGAATTTGGTGAAACACGTGAATTTTTCTTCCATTATTCATATATTATTTTTTTAACATGTTCTCCAAGTCTATCTTTGTATGGTTGCCTAAAAATAGCTCTCCAACAAGTGAGTTCATCATTTACATTTATTTGCAACCGAAATTTTCGATGTTTGTGCAAAGTTTTTCGTGAGGTTCCTAATGCTCGTGCCATAGATTTTACCAGGTGATTCTCTTTAGTACTTGATGAAGCCACTGCCATATGTATTGCTCTACATACAACTAAAACATTTTTTTGTCTAGAACTTCTAATTGAATTTATAGCACTATTTATATTTTGTATCACATTTTCCTTCATTTTTTTTATTATCTTTGGTTGATTTTCGAATACCCAATAAAGTCGTAGCTTCTTTTAATTTCCTTAATAATAGGAGACCTTTCAACATTTGGGCTTGAACTGTCACATTTTCCTTTATGAAGTACTTATTAAAAATGTGGTTAACACGATATCGTATACAATGGTCAGCCTTTTTATCTCCATATGTGTGAGTGTCAACATTTTCTAACATCTCATCATTGACATTAATTTCATCTATACATATTCGAATGAATAGTACATATAATAAGTTTACATATTCAATAAATAACTAAATTAATAAATATATGTATAATTTCAATAATACGTGCATGTGTTCAACATATATATATATATATATATATATATATATATATATACCTACCTTGTGATTCAATTTCTTCACTTGAATTTCTTTCAACATTTTCACCATCTTCAATCATTGGTTCAATATCTCTTTCACTTTCTCTTTCAAAATTTTGTATCTAATAATAAATTTTTTGAGGAATATCTCTCTTTGTTTACATTGCAAAATATTTTTCAAATTAGTTCATAAAATAAAAATTAAGCTTCACATTTTACACTAGGAAAAATTTAAATATATCAAAATCATAATATTTACATTTACATACCTACTTCAACTTCTAGTTGAGGTTAATTTTCACCTTCAATATTTGAGAGTGCTTCTATCTTTCTATTGCGATATTGTCTCGTCTCTTCTCTACATTCCTCAAGGTCTCTTTTTCGATCATATTTTCTCGTACAATTCCTTTGACTTCCCATGATAATAGAGTATGAAGTTCAAAAAAACTCCTTCAAAATTTAGACAAAAAATCAATTAAAAAAAACATCACAAAAGATTTAATTTTAAAAAACTCATTTTAAAAATTTTGCAAAAAATACATACTCCAATCCAAAACACTTACTTTAAAAAATCTGAGAAAAAAATGTCTTATAAAAATGAAATGAAGCTCAAAATATTTCCTTCCAAGTCCTACAAAAAAATTTCATTTAAAAAGTTAGAAAAAAACTCATTTTAAAAAATCATTATAAAAGATTTACTTCAACCCAAAACACGTACTCTAAAAAAATGTCACTTCAAAAAATACCTCCAAGAAATGTCCATTGAAAATTAATTTCAACTTCTTAAAAAATGACACTTTAAAAAATACTTCAAAAAATATCACTTTAAAAAATACTTCCAAAAAATGTCCAAAAAATGTCCTTTTGAAATTAAGCCCAAATCCATACCTTCAAAAACAATGAAAATTAAGCCCAAATCCATACTTTCAAAAAAATAAAGCCTAAAAAACATCCAAAAATGTATCACATACCTCCGAGAAATGTCCTTTGAATGTACCTCCAAGAAAAGTCTTTAAACCCAAAAAAATCTTTTGCAAAAATGTTCTTTGAATGTACCTCCAAGAAAAGTCCTTAAACCCAAAACAATCTTTCGCAAAAATGTTCTTTGAATGTACCTCCAAGAAAAGTCCTTAAACCCAAAATAATTCTTTGCAAAATCAGACCAAGACCTTTGTAACATCAGACCAAATGTGCGAAAAATATGTGAAAAGTACAAATGATTTCGCGAAAATTTATATTGCCGCGAAATGTTTTTTTGGAGGGGTTCCGTGGTATTTTTCAGCCGACAGAAAATTGGGTGAAAGTTCGGCTGAAATTTTATATAAAATTTCGGTCGAAATTTTTATGTCGTTAGACTTGACAGGCTGTGGGCACAAAAAACAATTCGACCGAACTTTTTTTAAGAGTTTGGCCGAACTAACGCATTAGAAATTATGCAGACCCAAGTTCTAAATACGTATATGAAACTTTGGACTGATTAAACTCCATGAAACATTCTGAATTAACTGTCAGAACCAAGACAAGCATTTTTAAGAATTGAATCTACTTTTAGGAAATATAACTTTTATGGAATTTCATAAATATTTACTAATTTTAATTAATTTTGTAATATAATGGGTACAAACAATTTCTTAAGGTCATTATGATTTAGTGAAATCATAATTCTAGATCTTCCAAAATACATTGTAAAAGAAATTGAAAAAATTATGGTGCATTACATTGGTCCGTCGTCTCTAATGGGTAGTTCTTATATTTTTAGTTTATAACTTATATGTTAAAAAATTTCTTGCGTCATGAAATATATTCAAAATATGTAGTTTTTTCATATTGAACCAGTTCAAAAAATTCTAGTAATTATGATATGCATCTGTTGACTTTGTAAATATGATGAAACTGAAGTAGACTCTGTCTAGATTGTTGCATCTCATTTTTTTTCTCAAAAACACAGAGTTTCAAAGAATACAACATTGTGTATTAACATGACTTCTTATGAATCCTTTGATTGCTAAAATAACACACACTCAAAGAAATGCTAAGTTGACATATCAAATGTGTATAAAATATTTCCAAAAAATAAGTAATAGAAAGCTAATAAAATTTATAACAACTTTTATTTTTATCGTAAAATGAAATTCTAAACAGAAAAATTGTTTTAGCTTCCAGAAAGTTGAAGAACAGAAAAAAATGAAAGTTTTTTCTCAAAAAAGGGCAAAAAGTGTAACCCAACTTCACATTTTCACCCTTTAAATACTAGTTCAACAAAGGGTGTTGGGAAAACATGAAGTAATAAAAAAATAGATAAATAAAATACTAATTTATTCAGCTTAACTTCGGGACGAAGTTCCTTAAAGAGGGGGAGTATGTAATGTCCCCTAATAATACTAATAAAAATAATAAATAAATATAATCTATATAATTAAATTAATAGTAAATAAATAATAAGTCAATAGTAGTAAATACAGAAGAAATAATAAAGAGAATAATATAATATGACTACATAAAATAGTAAATAATAACTGGAGTTCTAAATAAAATAGTAAATAATACACTGGAGTTCTAAATAGCAACTAAATAAGTGAAGTTAACAAAAGTAAAAAGGAATAAATTAAGAAAGAGTTAAACTAAGAAACTATAAAAAATAAGTAAAGTTAACAAAAAGTAAATTAAACTAAGAGAAACACTAAATTAAGTAAAACTTAAAATAAAGAAATAAACTTTTCATGTTGACTCACTGAATGTGTGCATGTGGTTCCCTTTCTATTGTTGGGTCTATTTGATAGACATTGAGGAAGATTCATTCATCATTCCTTCATCGATTCTCTTGAGAGAAAGGTATTGTGAGGAAAAGGCTTATGTGGCAGTAATACGTTGATTGAGGGCTCGGGGTGGCCAAATTTGGAAAGATTATGTCCAGCCGAGCCTACGGTTGGGTGGATATTTGTCCCCAAAACTTTGTTGCGGTTAGTAGGATTCAAATAGTTTTCAACTTTGAAGTTTCAAGTAAGGAATATCATTGCTACAGGTAAGCCGTCTTTGCCCGTGTTTATCAAATTTCTATGTTGATTAGTTTCACATTTTTTGGTGTTAATTATTAATTTCACATTCGATATAGTTAATGGTATGTTATATTTGGGGTTGTTACAAAGAAATATCCTCCACCCACTTCTAATGTTTAGAAACTTGGTTCCTTGTACAAAAATACAAAAAGTCTCATGGTGAATATTCTAGAGGTGGTAAAAGTACTAGAGGTCATGGTAGAGGAAATTTTAGAGGTAGGGGGGATAATAACCAAGGTCATAGCAATCAAGGTGAAAAAAAACAACAATTTTCTTAGAATAATAAACAAAATCTCAATTGTTATATATGTGGAAGAGTAAGACATACTTCTATTCATTGTTAAACTCCTTGTGATAGGTTAGGGAAAGGAGAGAATAATTTAGTGAGAACAAATAACAACCAACACCTATTAAAGGAAAAAACATCTAAAATTTCTCATTGTATTGTTTCTCATTACAATTTTAATATTAATGATGTTTTTAGTATTGAATTTTCTTCATGGAAAGACAGTTGGATTTTGGATTCATGAGCTACATGTCATATGACTTTTAGAAAAGATTTATTTGAAAAATTCAGTGATCAAGTTGATGGCGTAGTTTAATTTGCTGAAAAAATCTCAATTCAAGCCTTCAGAGATTGGATCCATCTATTTGAGGATACTAAAACTTGTAAATTATGTTCTACGTGATGCCCATTATATCTCACAATTTCAAAGAAATTTAATGTCTCTTATACATATTCGACAGAAATGGCATTCCATGCATATCTTTGATGACCTTATTGAGATACCTAGAGAATTTGATCATGTAGTCATTATGACCAGGGTTGAAGAATGTACATTTTAAAAAATTAATGGCACATCACTTACTATAAATTTTCATGATAGTTATGTTCTTTTAGCACAAAAAAGAGAGAATTTGACTTCTATTTTAATATGGCATGCTCATTTTGGTCACATTAACTACAAAAACATCAAAATTATGAGAGAACAGGGTATTAAAGGCCCCCTACAATTCCAAGAAAACTTATTCCATGTGATGCTTGTATTTTGGGAAAACATTGTAAGCAACCTTTCATAGTTCTTCTTCTCAGTGGCTTCAAGAAAATTAGGTCTCATACATTCAGATTTATGTGGACCTATTCATGTTGCAACTACAAATGCTAATAAATATATCTTGACATTTATTGATGATTATTCGAGAATGATTATTTGAAAATTTCAAAACTTTCCATTCGATGATAAAATATGAAACTCAATTGAACATTGGAATTATCAGAACTAATAATGGTGGTGAATATACTTCTAATGTTTTTGAACAGTATTTCATGGATAATGGCATCAAAAATCATAATACAATACTTTACAATCCACAACAGAATGGTGTTGCAAAGTGTATGAATAAAACATTTCTTAATATGGTTAGAGCCATGATGTTTTTTAAAAATGTGAAGTTGATGTTTTGGGAAAAAGCAGTTATTTGTGTAGCTTATATTAGAAATATTTGTCCTTCTTTTGTTATCAACAACAAAAAGCCTTATGAAATTTGGTATAATATACTCCCAACTACGAACAACATTTCATAGTTTTTGCATCTACATGTTATGCATTAACTCCTAAACAACAGAGAAATAAATTGGGTGCCAGAAATTGAAAATGCATATTTTTGTTATATTCTAATACTTCAAAAGTTTTCAGGTTATATGATGAAGAAAATAAGAAATTAATTCTTTCTAGAGATGTTAATTTTCTGGACTCTGACAAAGATAATTCCACTGTTGATAGACAACTAACTTATTTGAAGAAATTTGCATCCAAAAAGTTTTATTTTGAATCTGATAATGATGTTCTACATACTAAAGGGGGGGGTTCCCATTCTATATTAGTCTATGGGTTTTCCATCTTTGACTTGTGAGAATGTTTCCATTGAAAAAATTTATAGGATAGTGTTACTTATACAGGGTTATAAAGTGTTCTTGAATAACCTATACTTTAGGATGAGAAACCATCATAGCCACTTCAATCACCTTTATGAAGATTTGTTCATATATTTCTAAGAAATTATTATGACTTTGAAACATGAAGTTCTTCTAAAGGTGATGTCACTTCAAGTTCAAGTAACCTTTATCATGAGTGCGAGTTTAATTATTCTACAATTAGTGAACCCAATTATTTTGAAGAAGTTGATAATTGTGATGGATTGATGGATGCGATGAAGAATGAGTATGATTCCCTCATTGAAAATTAGACATGGATTTTAGTGGATCCTCCTATTGGAATCAAACCTATTGGTTGTAAATGAGTTTATAAGATGAAATATAAGGTAGATGGTTTGCTTAATAAATACAAGGCAAGACTTGTAGCAAAAGGATATTCTCAAAGGAAGGTATTGATTACACATAGAAATTTTCTCCTATAGCAAAATGGGGCATAATCAGAACTATGTTTTCTCCTGCAGCTCAAAAGGAGTGGAAGATACATCATATTTATGTAAAAACAACGTTTTTCAATGGTGATTTGAAGGAATATGTTTATATTTTTAAACCAAAGGGTTTTTATGCAAAAGGAAAAGAACATAAGGTATGAAAATTGGTGAAATATTTGTATGGAATGAAATAGCCATCCCATGCATTATATGAAAAATTAATTGAACACCTTTTCAAGTTTAATTATAAGTTATTTTATCTGGATGATGCAACTCTTTTTGTTGAGAATATTGGGAAGTCAGTTGTATATATAGTTGTATATGTATATGATTTGATGATTACAAGAAATAATAATGACTATATAGCATCTGCTAAGAGAGAATTACTGAAAATTTTTGACATGGAAGATTTGGGTTTATTTAAGTTATGCACTCACCCCTCGGACCTGCACACCTGCACGACCCATCTCTGCTCATCCGCCCAGCCGGCCAATCCGTTCAAATCATTCCCGATCTATTAGCAGCACCCCATCTAATTTGCCCCATTACCACCTCAGGGGGGGGGTTCGACCCCCCCAACCTTTAGCCCTTTTTTTTTCGGTAGCCTTCCCTTTGATCCCTTCAACATCCCTTCTAGCTCCCGATCTAGGGGTAACAGCAAAGATTTGGCTACAAATGGTTCTGCGTCTGTGGGGTAGATTACCAGTCAACACAGTATGAAAGACCCATCCCCTTACAAACCCCTCTCAGAGAAAATACCCAAATTAATAATCGAAGATCCCTGGATCGATGAATACAGAGACTACATGAGTTAACATGCCCTAATATGCCGATTTATGGGGTTTTGATTCAATGAAAAGGCTCTCCGCTGGTGGATAAACTAGAAATGGAAACCCAAAGGGGACTACGAACTTTAGCTGGGATCGAGGAGCTTTTTCACTATCATTTTCGCTCACAAGGACGACAGAGACCGCATCTTCGAAGGAGGCCCATACTTCTATAACTCTACAGGACTTTACATAACGTATTAGAGACCCAACTTCACTCCAGAACAGGAAGATTTCAAAAAATTTCCATTATGGATTCGACTTTACTCCTTTCCCGTTGACCACTGGAACAAGCGCATGTTGGAAGCCATCGGGAATCAGCTGGGCGTCTTTTTCAAAACCTTAGATCTCACATCTCAAGGTAAGTACACAACCTACGCTAGAATATTTGTTTACATGCATGTTTCAGGACCCCTCCCAGGCCATATTCAGCTGATCCATAGAGGAGTGCAATGGAAGCAAACCATTGATTACAAAAACATCCCATTCAGATTCCGGACATGCCGACAGCATGGAAATCTTAGTCATGGCTGCCCCCTTAATCAACCCCCACCACAGCCCCAACAGGAAATGGTGTCTACTTCACCCCCTGGTTTCACCTTCGTATCAAGGCAGAACAAAGGGAAGAAAGGAAAAAATCCTCCGAAACCCTCCTCCAATAATACCCCCACTAATACCACCCCCACCCAGCAAAATAGCTTTGAAGCTCTTAGCAATATTGACTCAAATGAGCACCCTATAGTCTCTCACGCCCCCACTGTTCAAGATCTATCAATGATTAGTCATTCATCTAATCCAACTAACACTCCCAGCCCAAACTCTGATTCATTCCACGCCTAGGCACAGCAACATAACCCGAAACCCTCCCCAATCCAGATCAACACTAGCCACAACTCATTGCAAACCCCTCCATGCACAAAATTGCAATCAGACCAGCCATCCTCAACCACTCATACTAATCCTCTAGAGGAGATCCTAGGTGATCTAGATCTCCAAAAGGTCAATGAGCAATGGTATAAACTGGGAGTGGATGCCATTCCCTAAGAAAATTTGGAGAAAATAGAAATGGCATACCTGTAGTTGGAATATCTCAACTAGAATGCGGCCAAAAGGCAATGGGGAAACAACATCCAAACGGGCATTCAAGCCAACCTGGACCTGGACCAATACAAGCCGCAAGGATCAAGAAGAAAGAGAGGGAAAAAATCCACAAGACAGAAAATACAAGAACTAGGCAGGTGCCTAATAAATGAAGGAAAAATCAGGGCCTTGGTCCTATCTTCTCCAAAGGTAACTCAATGAAAATCACAACCTAGAACATCAGGGGGCTAAACGACACCTCCAAAAGAAGGATCCTGAAAAATCGTTTATTCTCGCAACACCCAGACCTTATACTTCTTCAAGAATCCAAATGCTCTTCCAACGACATTGAAACTCTTAAAAAAATCTTTTCCAAGAGTCACCATTGCTTAAGCATAAATGCCATCGGGCAGGCAGGAGGGTTACTCATGTTTTGGAATAAAAGCGAGTTCTTTATGTAGAATTCTCTATCCACTAAGCACTCATTATCAATCATCTTTAACATGCCAGACTCATGGAAAACGATATGCATCATCAACGTGTATGGACCTCAAAGAATCTAGGAAAAGCTGAAGATGCTGAAAGACCTGGACGATGTCCGACAACACCATGGGGCAAACCATTGGATTTTAGGTGGTGAATTTAATATGATCACCACTCTAGCGGAAAAAAAGGGAGGCTTACGAAGATTGGATAAAGACTCGGAAGCATTCAACACCTTCATTGTTGAATCCAAACTCATTGATATCCCCACAGTAAATGGTTCGCATACCTGGAATAATAAGCAAGGGGGAAACAGACAAATAGCATCAAGGCTCGATAGGTTCCTTATGTCGGAATCCATTATGCTTCAAAATATAGACATGGAAGCTAGCATTCTGCCTATTGGGGGATCTGATCATTGGCCAGTGCATATTCACTTCACTAATTTGGAAAGGTCCCACACCAGACCATTCAGATTCGAGGCTTTTTGGACAAATCACCCATCATTCATGAAAAATATACAAAGCTGGTGGACTCAAGCCACCATAAGAAGCGATAATATCATGTACATCTTCCAGCAGAAGCTCAAGATCATCAAAGCCAACCTCAAACGCTGGAACAAGAACACCTTTGGCAACATATTTGAAGCCAAAAAAGAGCTCGAGGAAAAAGTGGCGAACCTCCAGCAAACAATGATCAAGGAAGGGCCCAATGATGAAAGGATAGCTTAAGAATCAAACCTTCAAAGGCAATGGGAAGAAAGGCTAAAACAAGAAGAGATGTTGTGGAGGCAAAAATTGAGGGTGCAATGGTTAAAACAAGGAGAACGAAACACAAGCTTCTTTCACAAGTCAACCATTCAGCATAGATAAAATAATCACATTCTCTCCCTCAAAAAAGCTGATGGCGCTAAAGTTTATACCAGGGAGCAAATAGGATCTAAAGTTAACTCATACTTCAATTCTCTTCTTAGCAATCCCATTCAAGACAGAACCCAAGCCATTAGTGGAGTCATCGATGCTATCCCCACCTTAGTCACAGAGGAGAAAAACTCCCTTCTTTTAAGAGAATTCACTGAGCAGGAGATTGAAGAAGAAATCTTCACCATTGCTTCGAACAAAGCTCCCGGACCAGACAGCTTTACAATTGAATTCTTTAAAGCTTGCTGGCCCATTATCAAGGTTGACCTATTCAACCTAGTAAAGAACTTTCACAGAACCAAAAGAGTGTTTCCTGCCATCAACGCCACCTTCCTCACCTTAATTCCCAAATTGGACCATGCTGACTCCCCCGACAAGTTTTTACCCATAGCCCTTTGCAATTTCATTTATAAAATCCTTTCTAAACTGATGGCTAACAGACTTAAATCCATCCTCCCCTCAATCATATCTCTGGAGCAAACTGGATACGTTGAAGGCAGGCAGATTACCGATAGTATAATCCTCACTCAGGAAGTGCCGCATTCTCTCAAAACAAAAAAGACTCCAGGTATGCTCATCCAGCTTGGCCTTTCGAAGGCCTTTGATAAAATCAGTTGGCACTACATAAGAGCAATCCTCCAGGATTTTGGATTGAGTCCAATATGGATAAATTGGATAATGGAACTGGTCTCAGGAGCATTATTTTCAATCATGCTAAATGGAGGACCCCTTCAACCCTTCCTTCCATCTAGAGGTATAAGACAAGGATATCCCCTATCTCCTTTTCTCTTCGTTATTATGGCAGAGGGTCTGGGAAGATCTTTATCAAAGGTGAAACAACAGAATCAGCTTAAAGGCATCAAACCGGCACCTCAAGGCCCCACAGTAACGCATCAGCAATTCGTAGATGATACAATGCTCATGGGCGCCCCCACAGTGCAGGAAGCTTGAACCATCAGCAAAGTGTTAAAGACTTTATCGGAGGCCTCAGGTATGGAAATCAATCTCACAAAATCCAAACTATTTTTCTTCAACACATCCATTCCTGTGAAAATAAATCTCAGCAGAATTCTTAATATTCAGAAGAACTCCCTTCGAACCAAATACCTTGGTATTCCACTCTCGGAATATGCCTACAAATCTGCCAACTGGGAAACCCTCCTTAACAAAATAAGGGCCAGGTTAAGCAGTTGGACTCACAGGGCCTTAAACATGGACAACAGACTGATATTGGTCAAATCCGTTCCTCAAACCATGCCAGTGTATCTGTTCTCATCCCTTGCGACCCCTAAGGCTGTTTATAAATCCATTCGAAACATTCAGTGATCCTTCCTCTGGAATGGGGTCTCTAAGAAATCCAAATGGGCCCTCCTCAAGTGGACAGACATTTTCAAACCAAAATTGGAGGGAGGGTTGGGCCTAAGAGATCCTGAGATATTAAGCAAGGCCATAGCAGCAAAAATCTGGTGGAGATGGGTAGAAAATCCTAATTCCCTTTGGGGCACCCTGTGGAAAGCGAAGTATACAAATGAAATCAGGGAAAAATACCTCATCAAGCTTACTGGAAACACTCAAGGATCCCCCATCTGGATCAAAGCTTGGGAAAATCGACATATTATTCAACAACATAGCTTCTGGGAAGTGCACCAAGGCAACACAACCCTATTCTGGGAAGATGCCTGGCAGCAACTTCCCCCCCTGGACCACCCAGACTAGACTACTCTTAAAAGGGCTATGCAAGAGGTAGGAATGGTCACGGTAGCAGACTACTTGCAACCTGTGAGCGAGGCAACCACATGGAAAAAATGGTTCTCAAAATAAAAATGGCACACCCAAGAATGCTTAGTGAATGTAGACCATCTTCTAAAAGACTTGGATAAGAGAAGAATCCTAAAATCTAATAAAGAGGATATCCTGAGGTGGGGAAGCAATCTTAAAGGAACCTTGAACCTCAAAGAAGCATACAAGATCTTGGCTGCCTCCCCGAATTCGCAACCGGACCACAAATGGCAAGCCCTTTGGAACAGAGGAACATGGCCCAAAATCACCCTTTTCTCCTGGCTGGTCTTGCATAACAGAGCACTCACATGGGACAATCTTCATAAAAGAGGTTTTGTAGGCCCTTCTCGCTGTGTGAGAAAGGTCCGGAAACTCTCAATCACATTCTCAACACCTGCCCCACGGCCTGCTCTCTTTGGGATGACATGGCACTGGTCTTCAGACAATCCGACAGAGACAGAAACTCTATCTGCCACTCACTCATAAACTAGAGATCTTCCATATCCTCCAATTCCTTGGTCAACATCGCTTGGAATCTCATTCTGGGAGCCATAGCATGGATCCTATGGAAAGAGAGAAATGCATGAATCTTCAAGAATTTAGCAATGGCACTGAACACGTTAACAGGAAAGGTACGACAAATTATCACAGAGTCGATCAACGCCATGGGCATATTGTAGATAGAGGGAAACACATCTCCGAATAATGAAAGAATTATCCAGATCCTAAATATCAAAGCCAAGACCAACCCTACTAGACGGAACCAGGCTTCAACAGCAATAACGCAGGACAAATGGGGTCTGCCTCCATTTGAAACATTCAAACTTCAATTTCGACGGGGCATCAAAGCAAAACCCGGGAATTGCAGGGTACGAGGGAGCAGTAAGGGATCATACCAGTACCATCCATATCATCTATCATGGAAATCTTGGCGTGAACACCAATAACGCTGCAGAACTAATCGCTCTCATCCGTGGTATCACTCTGGCTGATCGCTACAGACTTCTACCTCTAGTAGTGGAAGGAGACTCAGATATCATAATTAGGCTGATGAGAAAACTACAGATGGGCACATAGGTGGATAAGGTAACCCCAAGCTAGAGAATCTTGGAAATCCTGAAGGACCTACAAGGCCAACTCCGCAATACGCAAGGGATCACCTTTCAAGCAGTTTGTAGAACAACAAACAAGCTGGCCGATGCCTTGGCCAATGCTAGCGTTGAATCCAAGCTTGAAGATTATCACATCCTTTGGCATCACATGGAGGATGGGGAACTCAAAGTTAAATGCAACACCATCAAAAATTTGGATCTTCAAGCTTAAGTGAACTATCATTCGAACCCAAGCCCTCAGCCATAAGGCATTCGATGGATCATCCACAATGCTTGGTAAAGGCAGACACGGGAACGTCAAGTCACAGAAAATGCCATAAGTGGCAAGTCAAATTATTGGGGTTTTTTCCAGACCGCCTGGGCCATCTCTACATGCCCGAGCCATATCTGAACGCCCGAGCCATTTCACATAACTGCTCGCCTGTCTACCTCACAGATCATCCCGCCTGACCATCTCTGTATGCTCGAGCCATCTCTGCACGCCCAGGCCATCTCTGTTTCTCCTTGGCTTCTATCTGAAGGCGCTAGGCTATCAGCCAATATGCATTCGCTGGGTGCTCAGACCAGGCCCAGGAATTTCTATAAAGGCAATCACAGGGAGGTCCCCTTGACTTCCGCTAGGCACTATGTATTTCTCTGTACTCCATTAATATAAATCCTGCTTTACCTTTTACAAAAAAAAAGAAAAATATTTGGGTTTATTTCATTATTATTTAGGGATTTAATTAGATCATAAACCCAAATACATTTTTATTTCTCAAAATAAGTATATTAGACAACTATTAACAAATTTGGAATGCATGATTGTAACCCTGTTTCTACTCCAATGGAGAAAAATTTGAAGCTTACTTCCACTGAAAGAAGTATATTTGAAGATCCAAGAAAGTACAAGGAAACTGTTGGAAGTTTGAATTTTCTTACTACTACTCTTCCTAACATAGATTTTGTTGTAGGGATAGTTTCCATTTTCATGCATCAGCCCTGTGAAGGTCATTGGACTACATAAAAATAGTTGTTGAAGTATGTAAAATGCACTCAAACATATGGCATAAAATATTCCAATCTTATCGATTTATGTCTCATTGGCTAATCATGATATTCTGATTTTAATGGAGATAAGGAGAACATGATCTCTGCTTTTGGTTATTTAATAATTCTTAGATAAAAAAAACTATTAGTTGTAAATCATGCATGTAATTTGTTCCTACTGATTCTACCACAAAATCCAAATATGTTGTAGTGTCTCAAGCTACAAAATAAATGATTTGGCTTCACAATATACTTGAATACTTGTAGGAGAAACAAAATACTTCAACTCCTCTATTTATTGACAATTCTTCTGCAATTTGGTTGGCTAAGAATCCTAAGTTGTATATTGAATCAAGAATATTAACACCAAATATCACTTTATTTTTTATTATGTAGAGGCAAAAGTTATTCATCTGACACATTTTCCTACTTCAAAGTATAACAAAAATATATTTACCAAAGCACTGTGACGTGAAAGGTTTGAAAAGTTCATAATTTTACTTGGCATGTCAGATGTCCCTCCAGATTAATGGGGGAATATTAAGTAATTCTTCAGGATTATGTTTGTAAAATATTAATTAGTTGTTAGTTTTTATTTTTCCGTTAATAAGTTATCAATAAATTTTTGTCTCGAACCTATCTTACATTTGTATAAATGAAGTTTTCATCATGAATCCAATCAATTTTCATCGCGGATTCTATTCACGGGCCTGTCTACAACCCCTAGTGGTCATGTGTGACAGGGAAGGGTTACCATGGGCATGACTCTCTCCATTTAAGATGGTACATAGATCATCATGCAAGTGATACCATATCTTCTTCTCATTTGTAATGGTGAAAGAGGCTTAAAATGATTTTTGAATTGTTAATCAATGCATTAATTACAATTATGGTCTAGTAGGGGAAAACTTTGGGTTCAAAAATTTGAACAAAAAAGAGGTTTTGGGGAAAGACTCCACTATCTCGTTGAAGATGACCATGTGGTTTTAGATGTAGAACAACAACTTCCATTCCTCCATAACCTCTAGGCAGGGCTCCAGTGCCTCAATCAAAGCCATCAACAACATGGAATGCAATGATGGAAACACTCCTCTAGTGAATATCAAAATTGTTCACTAGAATATAATATGTGGCCAATGGGTGTCAATACCGTAGCCAGTTTCTCTTGCTAAATATTTTTTCTCTTCATGGATTCCAAATATATCAATAATATTTCCATGTATATCGAGTAAATAGAAACTGCAGTGCATCTCTCGTGTCGTGCATATATATTTTTTCACAATATCATCTTCAAGATTTTGATGCAATGAAGGGTTAGAAACATATCATTGATTTTATTAAACTTGCATATTATATGATCATTTTCCTTGGAAGTTTCAAATACTTGGATGAAAGTCTGTGTTTCTCCATTATCTGGAACACATCAACAAAATTAGCCATATTGTTTCGATTAGTAATGCTTACTCTCCATGTTGGTCAATCTGTTAATGGTAACTTTTCCGAACAGATAACCTTTTCCTGTAGTACACTTCAAAACCACCAGGTGTTACAAATTTAATTTGTGAGAATGCAATGATGAAAGTAGGCAATAACGTCATAATCCAATTTTTATCTAGGTACAAGCAATAACACACCTAGGGGAAGTCCTAATATTGGATAATAAGGAGTTTTGCAAGATTAAGCATATGCCTAATTTATAATATTGAAATAGAAAACACCAATCATAAGAAATAGAAAACCGCAATCATGGATAATAGGGGTGGATGAAAGTGTTAATAATGGGCTAACCTACAATGAAAAAACCCAATGAAAATATATATATTAAAGGTTAGGGTGACTACATTTCTTATTGATTGTTTGCGTTGTCATGAGGAAAAAAATTTAAATCACTTGAGTGTGTAGATTTGTTTAGAGAGAAGTAAATGATTGACCTATGTTCAAAGGCTTGCTACTGGTATCCTGAAAGAGATACACATTTACTCATTTATGGAAGCGGTCTCCTTCCCAAAGTGTAAATGGGATAAGCATGTTTCTTTCTCCCCATGTTCCAATGGGTCAGGTAGTTCGCACTAAAGAGCCACAGATAGGCAGTTATGTTTATTCAAGGAAACAAAGAAAAATGGTAAATAAGAAAGAGGCACTTTCCATTTTTCAACATTACATATTTGTTTAGGAATTCTTATTTTCCATGGTAATTTATTTATTTTTAAGTAAAAATTAAGATTTTTGGGATATGAAGATGATATTTATGAGATATTGTGTTGAATGTGTTTTAAAAATTTCAATACATGTAGTTTATGGGGTTATAATTTAATATAGGACAGAGACATATTAGATTAGAAAGATTAAAATTATGATTAGCAACATTATTTGTCATTCAATAAGGTCTGGATGATAATGTTCTCACTATAATTGTAGCAACAACATGGTCAAAATAATTTTGTGATATTCTAGAAATGACATATAATGAAATTGGGAGCAACATTAATTAGCATCAAGCTATTGTAATAGAAGAAATAGAATATTTTTACATTGTATAATAAGGGACACTATGAAATACCTTGAAAAATAAAAATAAGATATATAAGACATGCAAATTGTAACTTCCCTAAATACTGCAAAGAAATCTGAGAAAAATATAAAAATGTGACTATATAAGAAATGGAAGGCATGAATATGGTGAAGAAAGTGAAGCTCACTATGTAGATACAAATGTGGATGATGAAATTTAAGTTGAAGATGAAATTGGAAATACCTTTGCAGCAACATTGGATGTTATTAAAGACATGAATGAGGTTACAACGAATATTGAATTTGATTATGAAGCTAAATTAACATGTATTGTGAACTAACTTGCAAACCTCAGGTATGAGGGAGATGAAAGTTGGTATGGGAAAGTTGCAATTGTAGAAAAATATATGAAAGAAAAGGAATATGTTTTTGACGTTACATAAATTGACAAATATGTTTAATTAGTTGTACTAAGATACAAGCAAATGTAGAAAAAGAATTAGAGACAGAATGAAAAAAATATTGAAGAAGAAGATAAAAATAAATCTGAAGTTGAGGAACAAGAAAACCTATGCAAAATTTAGATTTTAGAGAAAAAAGAAGAAAATGTTTGTATAATATAGAACTAAGGACAACCAAATAACCATTTGAATTAATTTGAAGTGTTGTAAGTCTAACTAAGACTTATACCCGCAAAGACTAGTTGTCATAATTAAGGGTCTTCACATAGTTTGAATGTACTTGGCATGTATTGCATGAAAAATATACATTTAAGAAATAATTAGGCATAAATATAAGAATTAAAATTAGTCTCGCTATTATTAACATTATAAGATAATTATAGATTATCTCTCCACAACATTTTGTGTTTATATATTCTTTTATTCTCAATTTATTCAATCAACTCTAATTCTTGAACTACAACTCTATTGTATAATAATATTGTATGAAGTATTTGTTATCTTAACTGTTGTAGCAATTTATCGTTTCCTCCTCTATCTATTTGGATTTGATGATAATATTTCCAAAATCAAAATAGGCATTGAAAACTCCAATGAAAGTGTTGTAAGTGTAAAATCTCTTGCCGTACCAAAAGCTACAATCTCCACTCACAAGGTCATATTGAAGAAATTATGGAGATTTGTGGTCACCATGCTTCCACTTCAATATCTTTCGGATGAGTTGTAATAGGGGTTGCTCTTATAGGTATTTCCATAGTAATCAACATTGATACTAAAATAGTCATACATTTTGCAACATACATAGTTGCAAGAATCACAATTTTGAGCATTAAAATTAATGCCCACCAGTAGTAACACTAACCCTGAGACCATTATCGATGAACCATTACTAGTCACCGTTGTTGACAATTCCTCTAACACTCTCAAACTTACTCTCAATATTCCATTTCTTGATATGAATAAATTAATGGGATGTTTGTTGTATTTATACTAAAACCTAGTCCCTTCCTTCTTCACATCAAACATAAGAAACTCAATCTATCCACATCCTAAACATTAATTTTAGGAATTAGAAAGATACACGTTAATATGCAACGAGACTCACTTCCAAGGTAGGAATTTCAAATTTGAAACACCCATCAAATTTGATAATTTTTGCAACTCTAGTGCCCATTTTGATCAATTTCACAAAGAATTTTGATGGGAAAGGGGAATTTTTGGCTGTATTTAACGAGAAAATCACACCCATCGATTTTTTCATTATCTTTTGCTATGTTTCGTTATATTTAAACAAAAAATGTTAATGGGAAAGGAAAATAACCTCTAACCTGACAAATTCCATCCTGATCTGGATTTATGCAGGAACACAATAGAATACACATATAACCATAAATATAAAAATGCATCGGAAATAACGCTTCATTTCATTAATATCAAAGAACTGAAATTTGTTTATAGACAGAATGGAAATAAACTAGCTAGGGTGTTCGCAGCTTATCTTTGAGAAGAGATGTGGCGGCTACAGGCCTCTGAAATGTGTGTTAAAATGAGGCTTGAAGAGCTATAAATTATTGAGAAACAATGGAAAACCCTAAACATCCAAAAACCTAACCCTAGGAGATGAAACTCCAGAATATGGGCCCCGACGGGGTAAATTGGTACATCAATTTCCCAGGGTCGTAACTTTGGCATATTATCTTCATTTGACGCACATGATACATTGTTAGAAAGATCTATCTGAGGACTAAAACTGCTGATCGCAAATTTTGAGTCTGAAACGAAATCTTATTGGAGGTTTGATGACCAAAAAATGTTTTTTAGGGCCTCAAAACGACTCTCGAAGTTCAGGACCTGAAAAACTGCTAAAAATAGTAAACTGTGTTATAATTAAGGAAACTGAAAAATTGAAAGAAACAATGGTGGGGCCCCAAGAAGAATAGGAGGGTGGCCACCAATATCCACCTGGATCATTCCTCCCCTCTTAGGAAGCAATTATCCCCATTGCGTTGAGTTCCTCCATGAGATGAGGAAACTTCTGATGAACTTGGTCCCTGGTAAACCACTTGCCTTGGTGCAGGAGTTGGCTAGCTTTGACAACCAAATACAGTTGTATCTTCTACTGATGAGTGTTATTAATTAGCATGTACATGATACAATATATGGTGGCATGTTCCATGCAGTCCAGATTTAACTCTCTTGTGAGTTATTCTACAATATCAAAGGTGTCTAGTAGATGTGGGAAATAGGGCCAAAGACGGTCCACATTGAATACTAGGTGCAGACCAAGGAATGGTGGAATACTTAGCTTGAAGTAATTTCTCCCTACATCCTTGGTGATGTTGTATGATCCATATCGGAGTAGGTGAAGCTTGCAGTGGGGTCCAGTGAGGTGCTCCTTCTGCAAATGTAGCCACAGTTTGTCGTCCACTTGGAAGTGGTGTGGAACCTGATGTTGATCATGTCATTGCTTGTCTTAGCATTAGCTTTGTACAATATTTCATGAAACTGTTGGAAGATGTGCTGAATGTGCTCAATGAATTTGCTCGTTTTGTCAGCTTTAGACTGAACATGAGCAAAATCGACCTGAGTTGCCACAAATGGTATGGCTACATCAATGGGACATAGTGGCTGGAACCCTAGGCCCACCTGAAAGGGGTCGTGGCGTGTTGAGTTTTGGAGATCCCATTTATAACTATGTTGTACATAGGGAAGGCTCTCATCCCATGTGTGTGAATGCTTTGAATTGTACATGCACAGAATGTGTACAATCATCCTGTTGACGACCTCTGTTTGGCCATCAGTTTGGGGATCAAAAGATGTGGACTTGGTGAGCTTGGTGTCCAACATTAACCAAAGGCTGGACCAAAATGTGATGAGGAACCTGTTGTCCCAATATGAGATGATAGACTATGGGATCCCAAAGTGCACCCACGCTCGTTTAAAGAAGAGTTTATAAGTGGCTTCTATTGCGATATTTTTCTTGCAGGGCGACATAATGACCATCTTCGAGAATCTTTAGACAACCAAAAAAACACAGTCGTTTCCATGCTTAGTAGAAGGAAGGAATGACATGTAATCCATGGATATGGATTCGCTAGGTCGACTAGGGGTAGGTAGCGGAGTATAGAGGCCTTGCTTCTTGATGGTCAGTTTCACAATTGAGAAAGAAGTGCAGGATCTGATGTACCTCCCAACATCATGTCAAAGGTTCAGCCAATAGAAATACTTCTACAATACTGCCACTGTCTTCTCGACCCCGAAATGCCCAACGAATCGACTGTAATGTGCTTCCAAAAACATCTTGGTAAGCTCGCTTGAAGGAACACAAAGGTGTCCCAAGTGACATAGCAGTGCATCCTAGAGGTGAAAATTTGGAGCTTGCATACCTTCCAAGAGTGTCTTGTATGTGTGGCCGAATTCTGAATTGCTCTTGTAGAGAAGCGGCCAATCATAAGTCTCGTGCCCACAAGAGTTGAGAACAATGGTTAGCGCCATGATCGGTGGTCGGCTGAGGCAGTCTGCAACATTACTAGTGCTGCCCTTCTTATACTTGATGTTCAAATGAAATTGTTGCAAATATGTGGACCACTTCTGATGGTGATTGTTCTGCAACTTCCCTTGTGCTAGTATGAGCTGCAGGGGTCAGTGGTCTGTGTGGATGACCGCTTCCTTCCCAAAAATGTAATGCTTGCATTGGCGGCACTCCTGCACAATGGAATACATTTCTTTGTCATAAGTGGGATAATTGCGGACTGTGTCGGATAGTGTCTCACTGTGATATGCCACTGGATGCCCCTGTTGAGTAAGAACTGCCCCAATATCATAGTCAGGGAATCTGTCTCGATCTCAAATGGTTGTTGCAAGTCTGGTAATGTGAGAACTAGGGCAGAGCAGAGGCGAAGTTTAAATTATACGAATTTTTCTTGAGATTCCAACCAAAATAAATTTTATTTTGTTCCTCCCTTGGTGACTTGACTCAAGGGCCAAGTGATATGAGAGAATCCCAATATGAACCTGCAGTAGAAATTAGCACACTACAAGGAAAAGACCCTCTAGCAGATGTTTTCGAGGAACCCAATAGAAAAGTACCCCAGACATCTGTTTCTAGTGGAGGATCCTAGAGGAGGTTGGCAGGAAGAGGTTTTTGTGGATGTATTTCTTCCAGTGCTCTTATCAACCTAAAATGCACTAGTGCGTTCAATATGACAAAGCACCGGTGCATTACAAAAATTGGCACACTGGACACTGTGCACTCCATACACACACGACTGGTGCGTTTTATTTCTGTAGAGCACTGGTGCTTTACATGTTGACCGTACAAATACTTCCCAGTGTGGAATAAATGAAAAGCACCAGAGCGCCCACAAAACGCCTGCACTGATGGATGGTTAAATAATAAAAAATTATGGCAAAAAAACCACATAAAACATTGGCACACTGGAAATAGTGCGCTCCCTACACACTCTCCCGGTGCTTTTAATTCAGCAACTGTGCTGGTGCATGTCATATCGTCAGCCTCGGTGACTCATAAAAAGTGCTCGGAACATAAACGTCCCAGTGCCGAATGACTGAAATGCGCCAGGATCCCTGTAAATGCCGCACACCAGAAAAGGGTTTAAAACAAACAAAATTACGGCCAAAAAATTGCAGAAATCATTGGTTCACCAGGCACCGTTACCGGTGCGTCAAGTTACTGTAGAGCCTCGGTGCATCACATCCCCAAGCCCCGATGCGTCATAAAAGCGAGCGGAACATAAAATTCCCAGGGCGGAATGATGGAAATGCACTGGGGTCCCCATAAATTCCACGCACCGGAATAGAGTTAAATAAAAAAAATTACAGCAAAAAAACATCAGAAATCATTGGTTCACCAGACACTATTACTGGTGCGTCATGATACTGTAGAGAACCGATGCTTTAAAACTATGCCTTCCCGGTGCCTCCTAAAAGTGCGCGAAAACAGAAAGAGCCCGGTGAGGCATACAGACAATGCACCGGTACTCTAGCAAAAATCCCGTGCATCGGAATAGGGTTAAATAAAAATAATTTACGGCCAAAAAACTGCAGAAATCATTGGTTCATCGAACACTATTACCAGTGCATCATATTATTGTAGAGCACTGGTGCTTTAAAAATATGTCGCCCCGGTGCCTCCTAAAAGCACGCAAAAACAGAAAGAGCCCAGCACGGCATATAGGAAACACACCGGTACTCCAATAAAAACCCCGCGCACCATAATAGGGTTAAATAAAAAACATTTATGGCCAAAAAACCACAGAAATCATTGGTTCACCGGACACTATTACCGTGCATGATGTTACTGTAGAGCACCAGTGCAATAACATTACGCCACCCCAGTGCCTCCCAAAAGCGCGGGAAAATAGAAAGAGCCTAGCATGACATATAGGAAATGCACTGGTACTGCAGTAAAAAGCCTGGACACCGGAATAGGGTTAAATAAAAAAATTATGGCAAAAAAACTGCAAAAATCATTGGTTCACCGAACACTGTTACTGGTGCGTTGCATTACTGTAGCGCACTGGTGTGTTACAGTTACGTCACCCTGGTGCCTCCTAAAATAACACGAAAATAGAAAGAGCCCGGTGCGGCATTAAGACAACACGCCGTTACTCCAGTAAAAACCCCGTGCACCGGAACAGGGTTAAATAAAAAAAAAATTACCGCATTTTTCACTTTTGTCAATGCTACAGAGCTCTCAAGCGCTAGTGCAAGTTATCTTTTCTTGAGCTGCAATGACATCTGTGCTCCTATTGCACTTATTGCACGCACTGCTGCTGTACATTGCCACCAATCTCAAGCTTGAATTTTTTAAAACAGTGGACAAATTTTCTTTTTTAAATTGTACAGCCAATATGCCTCCTCGATGGGTAAATGTACAAGTATTTTTATTTTTTTTCCATAATCAAACCTTTTAGCAGATTAGAATTTAAAAAAACCTTAAAATTAACCATTAAAAAAAAAAAAAAATGTCGCACGATGCGCTCGAGTTCTGGGTCAGTACTGCGAGGTGCATGGTGTTATTTTAAATTTTTTTAAAAGTGCGGTGTGGTCATTTACCAGGCTGCACCGTTGACAACGTTGAATCGTGGCCACCCGATGCGTTGACCAAATTATCCGCCCCGGGGCACATAAGTTTTCCGGCGCACCGTAATCGCAAATCGACATTATCAACGGTTGGGGTTGGTAAAACGGTGCTAAGTGTATCCGCACCGGTTCCGGGGTGGATTCCAAAGGCACACCATGTAATTGTAAATTTTACGACAAAGAGCGGTGTGCTCGGATACTTGGCCGCACCGTACAACTATGTACGGTGGCAGGAGGGCAGTGTACTGACTTAGCTATAAGCCCTGGGGTGTATAGTGAAGTTAGCGCACCAGCCTCCTCACACCGCACTTAGTGAACGGTGTGCTAAAAATATTTTCTGGAGCACCGCTCCCGGTGCTTTTTATATCATTATGTTCACTGTCGCTAGTGCGTCTTTGTGGAGGGATGCACCGTTATCGGTGTGTGACTGTCTTTTTGGCGCACCAACCCTTGTTTTATTTATTTTCCAAAAAATAATTATATGTGTATATTTGTAAATACATGTGTCATTTAATTAAAAAATTGTGTTTAATATGTCAGTCATTCAGAGACGTGAAAGGAGAGAAGAGGAGCAACAACAATAACCACAGGCAGAACAATATAACATGGTTCGCCTGTGGGAGGCAAGAGAAAGGGAGAGAGATGCGTACCCTCGCCCTATTATAGCAGCGACGCAAGGGCTCCTATGGTAGGTAGGCCTCCTCAAGTTCTATGAGGAGGCTACTTCCCTAAAGTCCCATAGTGGTTTTTTGAGACATCTTATCCGAAGGTGGAATGCCCAGCAACAGGATTTCTGAGTTGGTATTGACCAGTGGTACACGCCCACTGAAGAGGATGTATATTTTATTACAGGGCATTCGAGGAGAGGGGTGGATTTTCCCTCGTTCCCTGAGGTTCCAGGTGGTTGTGTGGCAGGGAGTCAGTTAGTTTACTCCCAGAGATACATTGGAGAAGATATATTGTCTCCTTCAGATTTTCAGGTCTCCGGAGGACAGTTACGTATTGGTGTGTTTGGTCGTGAGGAGGTCCAGTGTCTCTCACTTATCATTTCGACCGTTTCACACAACACCAATGATGGGCAACGCATTAGTTGCCAGATTTTATATTATTTTGATTCTTTACTACAGCAGCCACGACTTTTCAGGTGGTCTGCCATTTTTTTACGACAGTTCTGTATAGCATTAGATAGATGTTGTGCTCATGCACAAGGGAGGGTCAACTTCCCTTTTGCTTCAAATAATTTTTGTTTATTTTTTGAGAGGTTTCCAGAGACGAGGCCTTCTTTTCTTCGGCAGCCTCGTAGGCCGATTACTAAGGCACGTATGCATATGTGGGGGAAGATGATGCCCAAGAGGGAGGAGACTTTGTTTCCAGTGAGGATATCAGATGATGCACTGGGGTTGCTAGCCAGTGTTTTTGAGCATCCATTCATTATGGTCCCCTGTCCTTATGAGGGGTTGGATTGGCGAGGGTGTGCCAACATCCTCTTCACAGATGATGAGCCACCAGATGATAGGGGTAATATTACTGTTTTATTTAAATTTATTCTAACATTTTCTTTAACTTGTTTTTATTAAATTGTGTAATGCAATTGTCTAATTATTGTTGTGTACTTGTATATATTTTGCAGAAATTGGCTCTTATGATGGCAAGGAGATGCCACCACCACCGCCTAATCCAGTTGTGGATCTTGATGAGGATGAAGAGGGCATGATGCCAGATATTGCCGAGGATCAGCAGGAGGCTGGTGCATATTAGAGACCTACTCCTGCTGGTGCGCTGGCCTGCAGTCGACGTTTGAGTGATGCTAGATATAGGATGGAGTTGGGCGACCAACTCATTGCATTGTTTGTTGAGGCGGGCATCCGCCCCCCTGATTTCAGAGATATAGAGGCTGACGATAAGCTTTGAGAGATTTGGAGAGGCAAGCCGCGTGACATGTACAGCCTAATGTGTCATGTTGTAGGAGTTATGACAGCTTTTACGCGACTGACGAGGATTGTTGCACATTACGAGTGAGCCTCAACACATGTTGGACAGTCTGCGAGGTGCAGCGTACCATCAACATCTCATGATCGTTCACGGCCTCGCGCCACACCAGATTTTCATGAGCCTCCAGTAGCATCTACCAGCAGTCATCATGGAGATGAGGCTCGATCATCGGCTGATCCATGACATTTATATTATAGTTGTATATTTTTAACATTATATATATATATATAGATAGATAGATATATGATGGTCCATGTATTTTATGTCCTTTTTGCATTTGTACTTAATTTACATGTTGGTGATCATCATTATGTGTATGTTGTTAGGTCATGTTAGATATGTTCATTTAATGTGCAACTTGAAAATATATGTGTATTTGATAGCATGAGATGTATATTTGATGTTTGTTTTGTACTGATGATGTTAATATATAATGTTAATTGTGTTTTGTTAGATGATCTTGATCGCGATGATGCAGTTAGCGATTTTGAATTTGTTTTTTAGTCAAATATGATGTTTGTACGATGCTTATCATGAACGATGTTTATTAATTAATTTATAAATACCAAATGATCATGATATTGTAAATTTGTAATATTTGTATTTCTAATTGTATTTAAAATTCTAAAATTGTAATTGTAATGATATATATGTAAATTTCTAAAATTGTAATTGTAATTCTAATTTTTTAATTTGTAAAATTGTAATTGTATATATGTAAAATTCTAAAATTGTTATTGTACGTGAAATTGTAAAATTGTAATTCTAATTCTAATTCTAATTGTATGTAAAATATTTGTAAAATTTTAATTGTATTAATGTGAAATGAATTAATTAAAATTTTCAAATTTGTAAATTTGTAAATTTTAAATAATTGTAAAATAATAAATATAGAATAATATGATTTATTGTAACATAAGGAAATTTAGAAAATAATGCAAATAAATTCCTGTACTTAATTAGAGTTATCATTATTTTATTATGATCTTAGATACAAAAAACAATTAGTTTATACAGTACGCCATTGTTTTTGAGATCAAGTACATAATACCAAATTATCAAGTGAATTATTGATTTTAACATTAACACAATGCAAATTACCAATTAATTCAAAATACATATTACATTAATGTTTCAAAAAAATCATCTTAAAAAGTACAAATATTGATGAAATAACACATATTGTATCATATCACTCTCGGTTCTCATGATCACCCTCATTATCTACTAGCTCGCATGGCATGATAACACTCTTCTTCTCAAAAATATGTTTTGATCTAGGGTCATGTGTCAATACGAACCACCAATGCTTCAATTTCTGCATTCGCTGATGAAATCAAACCAACATTATATAGTACTTAGAGATCAAAATATACATTATATCGAAGTTCAACATAAATATTAATTACTTTTTGTAAATTTGAAAAATTATAAGTCACTTACTCTTTATCAAGCGCTTTTTTCCACTTGTTTGGAGCAACTCTCCTTCTCTTTTGTCTTCATCCAATTCATCGCCCCAAATCACCGCACCTGGTCTGTTGTTGATCTACTTGATGTACTCACTGGCATAGTAGAAAGACTCATACGATATTTACCCCTCTTCCATAGACCCCTTGGGTTTTTCCCTTTGTCAAACAAAACCTTTCAATTTCTTTATGAACCTCTCTAAGAAGAACATCCAATGACAAGAAACAACCCCAACTAATTCAACCTCATCTACCAGGTGGATTAGAAGATGAACCTCTAAGTCCATGAAACTCGTTGGCAGTTCCTTCTCAAACATACAAACAATCTCAACTATCTCTTGACGCCACCATGGAATGCTAGCCACATTAATCTCCTTTGACGTGATCCAACCTACAAATGCAGATAATTTAGATATGGCACATCCTAGGTCTTGAGGGAATTCATGTTTCACACACCCACGCACAAACAAAGGATAATGACACTGCAAAGTTATAAAAACATGCAATAATATACAAAATTAGTTATGTTTTATGATCACCGCATGGGGTAAAATTTATTAATATAAAAAATAATAAAATCATGCTTTTGCCATTATACGTAATCTTCGAAGATTCAAATGGTCATGCGATTTCAACCCTGAAAAATGGTCATCCATGATGAAGCAGCGCCATAGTGAAGACCCATATGAAGTTGGCACCCTCACATCCATTATAACTCCCTTTGCCAAAGATATATCATCTTTTTTTTAAATCCATGGGACATTGCCTTCTTTGAAAAACCATGAATTATAGGGCCCAACGCTTGCCTCTGATCCCGTACCTCCTAATCGTCTTAGCCAATATTTCTTTTTAGTTTTTGAAGTAATAAGATCTTTCCTAACCACCAATGTGTCACTTTGTTTTGATGATATGTGCCTCCATAAATAAGTTTAAACATTTTTAAATATATGCATGGGATCTAATAAGTGGGCAATTTTAAGATGCTCCCAATATGGGAGGTCATAAAAGATAGATTTCCTTTTCATCCCAATGGGAAATTTCTCAACATAGGTGTTGAAGAAATCTGTATCATCGAACTTAGGCTCCCCATTTGAATCGAACATTTCTGTGAACTCCTTCTCCTTCTCTCTCTCATATGCTCTAAGCCATTCAGCTGGTGTCGTTATTGGAGGCCTTTGGGTTCTTTCTCGTTTACCATTGAAAGTGGATGTTGCTCTTCTGTAAGGGTGTTCTTCTGGTAGGAATATCTTGGAGCAATCATACACTGGCTTTCATAGTTCCTTGGACTATCTAGCTTTCAGAGAAGGTCCACAACATTTACATCCAAAATACCCTTTTTTTACAAGACTTGGGAGATTATATTTGTATACATTAATTAATATGCATGGCATGTTAAAGAATATCATGAAGATAAGAAGAAATAATATTACAACGAATTAAATAACTAATATGTGAAATAATATTGTTACATTATATATAAACAAATCAATAAATTAAACATGTAATTTACTAGAGCAAAATCCTAAGCCTAGACAATCATGTGTCGTGTAAGCACATATGCCATACAACGTAAACCTCCTCTCTGCTGTGATGGGTCTTGATACATCGTATAAATTTATCCCATCCCATAATTCCTTCAATTAATCTATCAGTGGTTGTAAGTAGACAGCCATATTCTTCACTTGTCTGCTACCAGGGACTATGAGAGCCAACATAAGATGTTCATTCTTCACGGACAACCATGGGGGGATATTGTTATTGATCACTACTATAGGCCAAACTGAATAGTTGGTGTTTTGGAGGGAATATGGGTTGACGCCATCCATGGCTATGCTGAGTTGTAGACTTCGTACTTCATTCTTGAATTTTTCGGGCCATGTATCCTCTATATGCTTCATGGCTATTGAATCAGTTTGTATTCACATAACTCCCAACTCACTTCTGTGTGAGGCATACCATCCCTGCAACATAACTAATTCTTTGCAACGAAAGAGCCTTTTAATCCTTGGGATTATAGGCATGTGCCTCAATATCTTAAAAGGAGGACCAGTACGTGATTTACCCTTCCTTTTTGATTTATCATACCTGTCATGCCCACATTTCGGACACATCCCTTTGTCTACATATTCTCCTCTATATAGAATACAATCATTTGGACATGCATTATATGATATGTACTCAACACCCAACATTTTCAACAATTTTTTTGCCTCTTCACAGCTACCAGGCAAGACATTATCAATTAGAAGAACCTTATCTTTGAATAACCTGTAGTTGGTGATCATGGAAAAATATATTAATAAATGTACATTAATGTCGATATAGTTATTAACATTCATAAAATTTAACATTTGTAATGTTCATTGTAGTGTACTGATTATATTTCAAATTTATATATAAGGGATGTACTTTATGGTAACTTACCTCAAAATTTCCGAGAAACATGCATTCAACAAGCCAAAATTTGCTTTCAAGTTGTACAGTAATATCGTTGTCCCCAATTGGGTAGACTTTGACTGGCCACCGGGTCCAAAGAGAGGGGTGGTGGAAGCAAATTTAAGGCTTTCGAAAAAGGTGTCAGCAATATGAGCATCATCCCCTAGCTTATCATCATTTTGGAATGCACCTAACAACATTGTCTCCATGGAAGTTGTATCCCTCAAGTAATCATCCATACCAAACTCTATTTGATTGTTTCCATTTCCAGCTTGTGAAGAACTACTATTACTGTAGTCATTCCCAATTGGTGAATCTGGACGTAGCGGAATTGAATCGGTGGTTGATTCAACCATTCTTGGTATCGTTCCTCTCCGATTTTTTC
Organism: Pinus albicaulis; assembly: GCA_034641835.2. Lineage (NCBI taxonomy): Eukaryota > Viridiplantae > Streptophyta > Pinopsida > Pinales > Pinaceae > Pinus > Pinus albicaulis. Next base: position 1,061,519,516 of record CM076575.1, on the reverse strand, counting down.
TCTTAATTCAGTCTTCTCTATATTTGACATTGTCGTGGGGTGCAACGGAAGATGGTAGGTAGGTCGTTCATCATCACTAGAATTCCAATAATTAAAAAAAAAAAAATTTGAACATGATTAATACAAAATATTATGATATCAAGTAGTAACCACATTGACAATATTGCATGATTATAAATTGGTTTGATGTTGAAATAATTACATATTAATCAATATATATATACCAAACAATTATAATTGTAATTACCATGATTGTCCCGGGATTGTGGCTAGAAGATGCAATATTGTTACAATTGGCAGGGTGAAGTGGCTGTCCATTTTCATCTACGAAATGCATCTTGTGGTATGCAGCTCCTGATAAGAACTTTCAATGTTTTGGAGCAGTACTTTGAATATAATTTTGTGCATCTGAACTCGATGATGAATCTGCATAAACCTGCAAATTTGTATACATTATAAACTTAATTAAGTTGTGCATGATTGACTACATGGATAAAAAACATACATAAATTCAATTAGATTGTGAAAAAATAAAACAACTCTGAAATAAATATTACGTCTCCACATGGATAGGGAGAACTCCACGATGGACTTTGAGAAATATTATGGAACGAGCTGGATTTTGAAGAATTGTCCATTTCATATAATATATGATATTTTATCCCTGCATTTGAGCAAAACAACAATAAACTTTGGTGCACAAACCTAAATGTAATTCCGGTGCGTACTATTCAGATAACCGCACCGACCAGTTCTTTATTTTGCGCACTAGTGCGCTTTTGTAACAAGTAGCACTGGTGCAGTTCAATTAAACGACGTACCGGTAAACGAATAATCGCAAAAAAAAAGTGCAACCCTATTTTCTTTAAGTGAAAAAAAAGCGGTAAATTGAAAATTGGGCAGCAAAATATTTTCTAAAATCTAATTTCATAAAACATTTCTTTAAATACTAAACACTTTTCATTATTTCACTATTTTTGCAAAACATTTCAGCCAGAGATTTGCAGGATACATACCTGGAGAAAACAGAGCATGAGATCATTGTGGAGTAGGGAAATACGTTTGAACAGAAGTATTCAGACAATCTAAATTCCAAACCTCTGGTAATTCAAACCCTCTACCATAGAATTTTAAACAACGTGAGTAAAGTATATTGTTTTTTTGTACTTTTTTCTATAGTTTTTTTTATGCAGTGAAATAAGAAATCAAAGTCTATTGTTTTATTTTATTTTTTCTCTAGTTTTTTATTTAGTAAAATACAAAATCAAATCTTATTGTTTTTTTAAATTTTTGTTTCTACAGTTTTTTACCTTTTTTGCAATTTTCAGAAACAAAAATAAAAATAAAAAAATCAATTTTTAGAAACAAAACCCTAGATTCTTTTTGTTTCTGTAATTTTTTCTCCCTCTTTCTTTTCAATTTAGATTTATAGGGTTTTTGTACTCATAATAAATCCAACCCACGGGACGACTTGCATAGTCGGTTCCCAATCCATTTTGGCGCTTGCGTCAATCTTAAAAAAAATACAGATTTTTTTTTACCGGTGCGCCCTGCGTAACGTTGCGCACCAATGCGCTTGGTTATACCAGCGCACCGCTGAAGTACAATGCTAAAAAATAAAAAAATAAAAAATGTTTTTATCAGTGCGCCATTCATAACATATGGCATCGGTGCACTATTACATTAAGGAGCACCGCAAAACATGCTGCTTTGGAAAAAAAACCATTTTACAAACATACCCTACATTATTTTAGTTTCTGCCCTTTCTTCTCCCACTTGTTGTGATTTCAGAATTAGGGTTTTTCAATTTATATTTATAGTGTTTTTATTGCTAAAGATAAGCCTAAGACATGCAACCAATGGGAGGATCTGCATAGTCAGATCTCAGTCCATGTCGGCCCTTGCATCAATCTTAAAAAAAGACATTTTTTTCATTAGTGCCCCCTTCGTAACATAGTGCACCGGTGTGCTCTGTTATACAAGCGCACCACGCAAGTACAGTGATAAAAAGTTAAAAAAAAAAATTATGTTTTTATCAGTGCACCATATGTAACATATGGCACCGATGCACTATTACATTATGGCACACCACACAAAGTGATGTTTTGAAAAAAACCATTTTACAAACATACCCTACATTATTTTTGTTTCTGCCCTGTCTTCTCTCACTTGCTGTGATTTCAGAATTAGGGATTTTCAATTTATATTTATAGGGTTTATATTGCTAAATATAAACCTAATACATCCAATGAACGGGTTGACCTACATAGTCAGATCCCAATCCATGTCGGCCCTTGTGTAAATAAAAAAAAAATAAAAAAAATTCGGTGCGTCCTGTCTGAAAGAGTGCACCGGGGTGCTCTGTTATCACAGCGCACCGTGAAAGTACTGTCATAAAAATTTAGAAAAATATGCATTTGGTGCACTATTTCATTATGATGCACTGTGAACGTTCAGTTTCGAAAAAAAAAACTTTCAAACAATACAAACCTTACTTTATTTTTGTTTCTCCCATTTCTTCTTCTTCTTTCTGTGATTCAGAATTAGGACTTTTCAATTTATATTTATAGGGTTTGTATTGCTAAATATAGACCTAAGAAATGCAACCGATGGGATGATTAGCATAGTCGTATCCTAATCCATGTGGGCCTTGGAATGATTTAAAAAAAAATAGATTTTTTACTGGTGCGCCCTATGTAAGGTAGCGGAATGGTGCTCTGTTGTTTACAAGAGCACCAGATAAGTAATGTGAAAAAATAATATTTTTTAACAGTGCGCCATATGTAAAATATAGCACCTATTTATGCTAAAAAAACTAACACTAGACGATTTTTATTATTTTTATGATGGTTAACCGGTGCGGTCATTGACATGTAATGCACCGGGGCTTCTTGTTGACATAGAGCACTATACGGTGTATTATACTATTTTTGCGATGCGTGGGAAAAACATACACACACCGACCTCGGTGCGTTCACCATGAATGGTGCACTGATTTTTTGAGATTTTTTTTTTTAATTGAGAAGTTGACAGTTTATTTAAAAATATATTGTTGACTGATATGACATAGGTTTGATATTGTTAAATAAATTACTGACAAGAGATCAAGTAACAAAAATACTGATAACACATCAAGAAAATAAAAAAATGTAAGTTCTTTATAAAACTTTTACAAAAAAAAATATTTTTGAACTATATGTAAGTTTAAATAATATGTATTGCTTAATGTGTATCATGCAAAGCCACAAAATGATGAAGCTCGATAAGATTATTTATGATCTAGGACTAGAAGAACGTATAAGCTTGATGGAAAAATTGCAAAAGGATGAATCAGGTGAATGAAAAAATATTATCGATCCAATATGAGTTTATTTTTTTAGTTTTCATTAATAATAAAATTAAAATTATTAGATAACATGTGTCAAAAAGTCTATTAATTCACCTCCGTTTAATGTTTTATAGGGACCAACAACTCAGAAAAGGAATTTTTTTCTAAGAAAAGAAAAACAATAGAACATGCAAATGAAAATGAATTGCTCCTTAGCTCATCTGGAGTGGTGTTGGAGGTTAACAAAAGGGGGAAAAACTTTTACAAATGTTTGAGGGATCTAGTGGAATGAATGTATAGACACTCTTTCCACTTACAATACAAAAACCAATCCAATGATTTCAAGAACTAGATTTTATGTAAACTACAGGAAGAGTTTCCAAAGAATTGGTCAATGAGACATGTAAGACTTTTAATAGCAAAAGCGTACAACAACAAAAAATAAGAAATGAAAAAATAATATTCCTTTAGAAGTTTGTCTAGAATTATTTATAAATATCACTTTTGTTATACTTACTTTTCATATATCAATATAAAAATTAAATATTTTATTGTCATGTTACATTTTCAGGAAGATTAAGAAAATCTCGAAAGATGAACGAGCTGATATTAGAAATATGCCAGTAGGAATGTCTAAAAAGGTGTACAAGGAGATGGTCAAAGAAATGGACAAAATTGCATCGCGGGAGGAGCCAGCTCAACAACAACGTGCTTCAAACATAATATGTAATCATTGAATTTTTTGATCATTAGGTAAAATAAATAAACGATTTAGCATTAAATATTAATTTTCAAGTATTTTCTTGCAGAAAAGAAAAGAAAATGGAACCCATTTAGCACATAAAACAAGATGACAAGGAAGAAAATGATTGATATCTAAGTTTGTGAGTAATTGTTACTTCCTTATAACAACTTAACTAGATTTCATTTTTTGTATTTTTAAGTTGTTTTACAAAAATCATCATTGAATGTCTCCAAATAGGTGCTAACATACAAAGAAGAACCATCAGAGGAATTGAATGAAATTGGTTTAAATATGGGTTGTGCGTATATGTTGGCATATCATAACTTAATTGTGGAATTTGCAAGCATCTATCTATCTTTTTTTACTTAGCTCCGTATATAATTAATAGAAAAAATAAATCTTTTATATTAAATATATGATTTGTTATGGGGTATAAAACTTTCAGGAAACAAAGTATGGCACTGCGCCAACAGATCAAATATTGAAAGATGGCATGTTACATGGTTTTGAAAGAATGTGTATAATTTATGAGTCAATTTTTGCATTGGTACATCATTTCTTTTCGATTTACATTGATGTATATTATTTAATAAACACTTATCATCTTCGATTTCTAAAGATGAATATCGGGCTTTGATATGGTAGCTTATGCGTTTAATGTTGATTTGACTGATTCATACCATTTCATTTATGGTTGAACCTTGGTTAGATAAGCTATTTCTGGTTTCCCCTTTTCATGAAATTTTTATGCGAATTAAAACATATATGTTTGTACTTTGGATTGGATTCACACCACGAATCAATAGGAAGTACATGTGTGTTAATGGCTATCAACCATACTCCACGCAAATTTGTACCAAATCATTAATTCTTTAGATTTTTATCAGATTCATATGATTTGTTTAATTGTTTCATTCCCTAAGACTGAATTACGATCCATACCTATCTCTCCAATCGTATGCTAAGTGGATGGTCTTGATCTTCGGAAAATTGTTAGGGTTTCTCGGTCAATCATATTTAATGCCTTCTTTCAGCCTTATCTCATCCTTTCTGGTTCATTTCTGCAATTTTCTATTCATTCAAAGAACAGAGTTACGCCATGGCTTTACCCAAGCCGAAGTTGAACGACTTCGAGTTCACGGTTTCCACGGTATCTTGCATTGGAATGATATCAGGTAAATCAAAGGTTTCCTTACACTTATTATTGTGTTAGTTCAACTCCTTATTCGATTTTTTTTTTTTTTTTGTAACTCTCATGTTTGGCTCAATATTGTTAATTAACTTTGATTTATACTTGTCTCTCTTTCTATTTCCTATTTGCTCTTTTGTTTATACAATGGCGAGCTCTGGTGTTGGTTACTCATCTTCTATATCTTAATTCGATGAGGTTTATTATCGTTTTAGAGTGGCGATTTTAATTAAATCATGGATATTGCTTCTTCATATGTGTTATCTCTCATGGCAGAGATTAATGCCTTTTTATATTAGACTTTTATTTTACAACGAATTTTTAGGATGCGACTTAAATCGTTTGACTGGTATATCAACAGGATTTATTCCAGATTGCTCCACCTCTCAAGACGTTTAGGTATATACATATACTCGCTCATGAGGCTTTAAATGGACCCTATCATTTTATATTTCCATTTTTCTCATATTTAAATTTCAAATGGATTCATAAAAATAGATATATATATAACTCTGTTATGTCTTCAACAGACTTTACACAGTATTATCGTTTAAGCTTTCTCTGTGTTAACGTAATAACTTCCGTCTTTTCTCGTTTTATTTTCTCAAATTCTTTTGAAACTATCTATGGAATTTTTTCCCTCTGAATTCATTTCCCTTCTTCTTGATGATGTACAGGTACCGACATCTTTTTTTCTTCTGATTAACAATAGATTACCCATCAAGGCCTTACCTATTTTTCTCACTATTTTATCTCAGCGAATCATCTTCAGAGATTTGTTTTTATATGTAATGAACTATAACTTCAATTGGAATTTGGACATTTGAATGGTGACTCATACTGAGTCCTTGTTTCAATATATATATATATATATATATATATATATTCAGAAAAACAGTTTATTGTTATCATATGTTAATTTCAAATGTTCTTCATAATTTTCTTTTCTGAGATGAGTAAAATGATTGTGTTTTTCATTCACAAAAAATCGTATATGCAATCTACATAATATTAATACACTCATTAATAATACCGATTTTCATGTTTTTCCATAGATACTGCATTTTATATTTTTGCTTATATTTACAATTTTCAAACTGTGTTAAATTTTCCCTCTGTAATGTAGTAAATTTGCTTACCATATAAATGCAGTTAATTCTATGTTTCTATAGATCTTTTTCAGATTAAATGTAGAAGGCTTAAACTCTTAATTTTCTTCATATGTTGAAACCAAATTGGTTTTATTTTAAATAGTAATACATATTTAATATTATCGTTTTATTTAAAAATGTGAAGTATAAAACTTCGGTATACTTTATCCTTTCTAGTTTTCTGCATTAAATTTAAAGTGACTGTTCTAAAATGTATGAGATGTACATAGTTTATTTTCTATACCGTCTGCTATTCATTTAATTACATAAAATGTAAACAGAACTTCTAATGTATTAATTACAGGCAGTCACCTCTCTGTTATGCACTAGACTTTAAGTTTTATAAATCTCTGTGTTTTTCTGTTCTAATAATTCTTTCTTCTCAAGCATATACATTTTATTATATATTAACTTATTCTGCAAGGGAATTTGACTTAAACTACTGGATTTTTTTTTTTTTTAACTGAACCCAATAAGTCTTCATTTCTTTTTCAGAATTAATTTTCCGAATTCAAATCAAGCTAAACATATAATTTATGAAATTTTTCTTTTTCTAATGATTTATTTGAATTATGCAGAGCTGTATACTCTTAGATTTTCCATTTGCTTAAATTTTCCATACAGAGAATATCATAGATTTATAGTAGATAATTTTCTTGTACTATTATAAATGTTCAACAGAATTGTACTCCTTCCTGGAATAGAAATTTCTATTTACTTAGATATAAATCCTTTCTTAGGAAGGGAGATACAACTTAACTTTCTGAATTCTAATGTTTTCTTCTTTGAAGTTTTTTTTTTTTAATATAGAATTTAATATTACCTACCCATCAAATTCAAATCATAGTTACTAGTTTATGAAATCTATTTTTTCTCATGCACATTTAACTTTATACTATAGAAACAAATTAAAGTTATAAAATTCATTTGTCTATGGGAATAAGATATATCTCCAGATTTAAACCAGTATCATGTTTAGAGATTCTGGTTGATATTTCCCAGTAGACTCTATTCCTACAACTATACAGATTTTAGAGAATTATTTTTTCTAATAAAATATGTTAAATGTAAAGAATTACATATCTACAACATAAGAATTTAATACTTTCAAGTTTAATAAAAATTTAAGATTTCATAATACAAATCTGCAACAGCAATTTATTAATTAGGTGCACATACCACTTCTTTCTATGACCAATCTTCCCAACCTTAGAGTTCTTCTATCTCTAGAACTCACCCCTGAGCTGAGATCCTCCAATGACAGACTAACCTCAGTCTTTTCTAGAGAAGCTTATTTAAGATATTCTTTCCCCAAGTCTATTTCTAAATTCTGCGTCTAGAATTTTCACGATGCTTTCTTCCTGTTTTGCCTAGGCTTCCATCGATGAGGTACTTTAAAAGCCGCTTTCTCTGCTTTTCCCAGCTTTTCTACCTCTTCCCAATTACTTTCCTCTTCATTGGGGAATTTAGATTTTTTTTTTCTCTTTAATCTAATTTAGAAATATTTCCTTTCAAGGATTTTTGAAAGGTTTTGGGGAAGCCTTAACCTTTTTCCATATCCTCATGGATCAAGCTTGTGATCTCCAATCTCATCTGGTCATAGTGCGCACATAATTATTCTATTTATTTTTCATTAATAAATATTTAAATAAATCCACACAATACTTCTCCATTGGGGTCCACTCCCCTTTGGATTTTTGTTCAAATGTCTAACTTGAAAAGCATAGAAACTTGGGGTGTTACATTGCCATTTTTCCAATCGAAGGAAATAATGAAGAAGGCCCAAATATTTCATCTCGAACTCCTTTGCAAGATTTTCCTTGCATGAGTGTATCAACTGCTCATCACCCGTTAGTATTAGATCATCAACATAAAGAACAATGATTAAAATCTCACCCTTCACCACAATTTGGTACAGGTTTCCATCCGCCTCACTCTTGGTGAAGCCAAGTCTAGTGAAATCGTTGTGGATCCATGTGTACCAAGCACGTGGTGCTCTCTTCAGCCCATAAAATGTTATTTTAAGTCTTCACACATGTGACTCACTGCTGAAGATCTCAAATCCTTCAGGCTGCTCAATGTACACCTTTTCCTCAAAGATTCCATTAAGGAATACAGTCTTCACATCCATCTAATGAATGTGCCAAACCATCTGCGTTGAGAGAGAAATGATGGTCCTTATGGAAGAATACTGTGCGAAAAGTGCAAATGTTTCTTCATAATCAATCCCCTCGATCTGTGAGAAGCCTCGAGCAACAAATCTTTCCTTATACTTCTTGACGCTCCCATCAGCAGCTTTCTTTACCTTATAGATCCATTTCGGATCTACCATTGATTTTCCCACCGGCCTTGGAACAATCTCCCAAGCACTGTTTCTGACAATGGATTCATACTCCTCCACCATGGCATCTACCCATGTGGGCTCCTGCGCTACTTCTTCAAAAGAAGATGGCTCCGTCACGACACACTTGCTCATAAGAGCCATGTATCCAGTAAATCGGTCAAGTGACTGTCTCTGTCTGCGTTGTGATGTAGGGACTCCTACATTCTGTGCCGCATCAAGCTTCAGTCTCTTAGCTTCTGTGGTACGCTTACTATTAGTTCTGATGTTTGGCTCTGCGTGAGTGGACTCCTCCACTCCATGAACTTCCTCCTGCGGCTGGTCCACATCTGGAGGCTCATCTTTGAGAACTGGCAGTTCCTCCACTACATGCAAGTCTAGCTCCCTCTCAAGCATAGCTCGTGCAACACCCACGATCGTTCTATTCTTCCTCTCCACAACCCCATTCTGTTGTGGGTTATGAGGCGCTATGAGTTCTCTTCGAATTCCTTATTTGCTAAAAAAGTCTTTGAAATCGTTCGAGATATATTCACCACCATTATCACTCTGTAGAGCCTTCACTTGCTTCCCCGACTCCTTCTCCACCAATACTTTAAACTCACAGAACTTTGAGAATGTTTCGCTCTTCTTCTGCATGAAGAAGATCCAGCATCTACGAGAATAATCATCAACAAAAATAACATAATACCTGTGTTTTGGTGTTAAAGCAACAGAGAAAGGTCCACACACGTCTGTGTGAATTCTCTCCAGGCTCACTGAAACACGGTTCTCCTTCTCATGAAAGGTAGTCTTCACAAACTTACCCATAGTACATCCCTTTCCCGGGAGAATATATATATATATATATATATATATATATATATATATATATAATGTTAAAATATTAGAAATTAACAATTATATATATATATATATATATTATTGGAAATATTTTAACATTAAATATTTTTATATGTATATATATATATATATATACATATATATATATATATATAGAGAGAGAGAGAGAGAGAGAGAGAGAGTCTAATTTAAAATGTCTTATTTCACAACATTTCTTTTGATAATTTTAATCAAAATTGGATTAGATTTTTTAAAACTTGAGTTTAAATTGTTTAAACTACATAATACTAGAGTCTGGAGGTTTTTCACGATGCTAAATTTATTTATGCATTAAAAAATGTACTTTAAACAATTAAAAAACTTGAGATTGTATTACCAGATTTTAGTGAATTCCTATATATATATATATATATATATATCGTGATGAAAAAACTATTTCATGTATATAAATTAAATTAGACTACACATTATAAATATATAACTAACAAAACATTATTGCTGGCTTAAGAATAAAAGTATTGCTATGTTAGTGACCAGTACAAAGGGCATTACAAGGTGATCATGACTGCATACCACTTAATACGTTGTTTCGTTACAGTTTCTCCGTTACTATTCCAGTTTGAATTATATTACGAATTGGTCCGTTAGAATTCGATTTTGATCCACTTGTTTGTAGTGGAGTAGAATGTTTCTCTTATCTTTTTTTTTTTAATCTCGATAAATGGTAATTAAATGTTGCATTAAATTTTTAATCATATTTTATAAATTTCATAATTTAAATATGATTTAACCAAAATACTTATATTTATATATTTCATAATTAACCATGGTATAACAAAGCAATCTACAAATTATTTCTTTACTCGATGTCAAATAATGAAATAATTTCAAGATATTAATTCGGGTTTTTATTTCCATGAGCTGAAGTCGATAATGACAGTCATTTTATGATAATAATGATGCAAGGAGTAGTATCTGAAGACATGTGTCCATTACTATAAGCATACATGTTTATAGCAATCAACACAATAAAAATATAAATGTAAGTTTGATCTATTTACAAAAGCAATAAAACTATAAATGTAAGTTTGATCTATTTACAAAAGCAAGAAACTCCATCCACAAAATCACAATAAAACAATAAAGGCACGTTTCGTCTATTCAAAAAAGCAAAAGAAAGAAGTTCCATCTATAAAAGGAAGTAGTTTTGTATTTTGTTCAAACCGATCTTGGGTTGAGCTCTTTTCTGTGATCGCCATTTTATTCACTTTTAGCTTTATTTTAATTGTTTTCAAGTTTCGTTCTTATATTGGTTTGTTCAGATTTCTTTTATTTGTTTTCAGATTTCATTCTTGTTCCCTTCAGATTTCTGCTTTTCTCCTTTCAGATTTCTTCTTAACTATGATCAAATTATGTATTTTTCTAATAGTAACTGCATTTTGATTTTCAATTTTTATCTTCTTGATTTCATATCCAAAATCATGACATGGCTAGACAAAAACTTATTCTACAGCAGAGTGTATTAAAATGATATTGTACGGTATATTGTACTCAAATGATAAGCTAATGGAATTCATTTGACATGAAAAAAGTTGAAACATGCAATGCCCTCCTTTTTCTTTCACGTCTATTTTCCAAAATTGAGTGAGGCTAATAAAAAAATTCAGATATTTGTGACAGCATGATGTGTTGTGATGATATTGAATTTATGATTTTGGATGGTCATTCTTTATGCTTCGTTTGATTAGGTTCAATATTTTTAAGATATTTATGTTTATGAATTCATAATTTTGAATAATTAGCTGTGGTTGGGGAATATGGATTTATGATTTATTTTAACGTGTTTACATATTTGTGTGGTGGGGAAACCTGTAATGCAATGGACATAAAGGAAATGTTAAGTGTCACAAAAAGGTTACTTTGATATATGTTTTCCTCTTTCTCTATGCAAATTTAAAATCATAAAGATTTGCTCCAATTTTGATTTTGTATTTCAAGAATACAAAATTGTTTACTATTGAATCATAAGTTTTCAATATGATTCACAACGCTATTACATGAGTTTTATTATATGTTATATGAGACAAAGTTTCAAGAAATAACTAGTAAGTACTATTTAAGTTAAATTATAGTATGATGGTAACCGTGGGTTTTTACCTTTGTTTAATTTGACTTGTCCACTCTAATCATGGCTTTTCAGTCTAGTCCAATTTGAAGTATCCATTCTCATCTTCAAATTTAGATAATGTCCACATGTTTTTAGTCACATAAAATAAAATTGAGTGGATTCAATAGTCCTAGAGTTTGAATGTGTCATTAGTACTTGTCCAAGGAAACTAAGCACAACCTTAGACATCACTCAATATTCCACATATTGTCCACTCTACTCCAAAGACCTGTATTATGATCAAATACATCCCCATGCTTCTCGATTCGACCGTTCGACTCTGTTGAATTCCCACTTATCATAGTGAATTCTCCATTTAAAAAGACTCCATGGCATCAATATCACTCTTTGTTCCTAGGAGGTAGAGCCTCCCACTTGTCTTGTTTAACATCATATGCTTCTACAACTTGAAGAGAATTTTTATCATTTTCATGTCCTTCGAAGATGAAGATAAGCCCACCAGGAGAAACATAACATGTGAAGAAGGATCAAACCATCACCATGTCTGCTTCGTGGTGCCAATTACCCATCATGAAGTGATTGATAAACGAAGAATTCATTGCTTCCCAACAAGAGGGATTCGATCCCCCAATCATATTTAGCTTCTTATATACCCAAACACACTCACAAAAGAGGGGAATCCCATCGAAAAATTGGGGAATTAAAGGAAGATGATTCCAAGCACATTGTTGAGGGTCATATAGAGTCAACCCATAAGCCTTGGTGGTCCACCACTTAGGCAACTTCCCTTGAGGAATATCCAGAATCAAACATATAAATTGCTTGTTAGTCCCATAGACTCCTAGTTTATGCAAACAACTTTTAGCTTATCATTTGACACGTAAGAGACTATGAGCAAGTTCTCTTGACTGATTTTTTCTAGAATATTGGGAATAATATCGCTTAATCCCACTACAATTCCTCAAATTACTCCAAAATAAGCATAAACCGATTGATAATCAAATCACAAGTATTAGAAGTTGTTCATCTACTCTAGATCAAATGAAGGGTATCAGAAAATAAAGAGAAAACAATGTGGCATATTGTGCTGAAAATGCTTGAAAGTGCTTTGATAAATAAAAATTAAGGGTATGATAAAATATGGGAAAATTTTGAAAATATTTTTCTAAAAACACTAGGAAATATGTTGCTAAAAACTGTTGAAGTGTATGAGTGAACGTAAGTAAAACCACAAAAATCTTGTGGTAGAAAGGAATTAAGTGTATGACCAAATAGTAGATTGATGAGACTATGATATATAGAAAGTGATGGGTGGCCATTGCAAGAGCATGTGAAGATGGGTTATCAGATGGAGCAATCACATCAACCATTGGTCATCCCCATGATGAATGGGTTTTTTGCATGTGGCAATTCACTGTTGAAAAATGAATGAAAACATAGTCTAGACATGTAACATATTTTTATAGGCTCTGGATAGGTGATGAAAGTCCTCATATCACTTTCCCCTTAAAAACACATTTAGTATAATAAGACATGTAACAGTAATATGAGGAAAACTCAAGTTTTATTCCATTGATTTGACTTGATTGCGAGTTTAATAGTGATAACATTCAAAATATATGAATACATAAATTTCTATTGTATGAATTAAAAATGGGCGGTTGACACTCCAGAGTTGTAGGTTTTAACCCTGTACAAAAATTGTCTACAAAAGAATTCTTAAAAAAGAGAAAATAAACAATAGCGAGAGAATAAAACCTAAAACATATATACACATATATTTTTCCCCTGGATCCCAAATTGGGACTACCAGTTTGATTTTTCATTATATTCCTTTTAGTGTTACAACACACACACACACACACATAGACATTTTTGGAACACCTAATCCTACATGGGTAGGTGTAGAATGCGAAAAGTCACAATGGAGTCCAAGTGACTTTGGAATATGAAATCAAGAGTCACACCATTGTATTATAAATGTACATCATGTATAATGGAAAAATAAGAAAGCCTCACACTTATCTTTCATTGTGTGTTGAGTCTCTTGTGTGTGTTCATCTTCCTCATACACCATGTGTGTGCTTCAACATGGTGTTTAACATGGTATCAGAGCGGGTGATTGCTGGCCCTGCTCCAATTTGAGTGAGCCATTTGTGTTTATGGCCTGTGCATATCTGCAAAAATTTTGATAATTTTTGCAGCACTCAAAGATTGTTGCAGCAATCTTTTTGCCGCATTCATCAAGTTTTCTGCAGCATTCAGAAATTAGTTGTGAAGGAGAGCAGCATTGTGCGTCTTGCGTTCAGAAATTGGCAGCATTGGTTTTGAAGAGAAACATTGTGCATCTGAAGGTTTTCTCAATGCTCATTCTTCCTGCAATTTCTGCATTTTTAATTCTACAATTTGCAGAGCCACTGAAAACTGTTTAAAATTGAGTTTCTGAAGAAATTTCTGGGTTTTTTTGCTGCTGAGCTATTGGTAAAATTTCTGAATTTTTCATTGAAAAATCTCTGCAAGTTTCTGGGTTTCTTAATGGAAAATATTTCTGAATACTGTTAAGTTCTGCAATGGAGTAGATTGTTGTATATTTGAAAAAAAAAAAAAAATATGTTGTTTTGAAGACCAAAATTCTGCAGTTGCCCTGTTTTGAAGACATTTGTGAAATTTCTTCTCTTTTATTCTGTTCTCTGCTGTTAATTTAAAAATAAAAAAAATAAAAAAAAAAATTAAAAGAAAAAAAATAAAAAATAAAAACATTTGGCACCACTCTGCAACTCAAACCCCACGCTGCTCATACGCTCATCTCCTACTCTTCTAATACGCCCTCATACTCCCATTCCCATTCGAACCAACCGCCTGCAATATGCACCCATCTACCCGCTCAATCTGCAAACTACCCTGCTGCCTATCCTCACTATCCCAGCTACTATCTACCCTGCGGCCTATCCTCACTATCCCGTGGCCTCTTCTACACACCCACAACGCCTTGCACCCCTTATCACTCCAAGCTACCCTCTACGCGCAACGCCTATGCTATACGCCCTTCCATCCATCAAACTCCTCACCTCACGCCTTTCGGCCTCCCCATAACCCCCGTCTGCAAAATACGCCCTACCCCGCATCTCCTAACAGCGGCTCACTAATCCCAACTCCTCATTGTTACACGGCCTCACTAAAATTTCATTTTTTTATTTTAAAAATATTTTTAAATACCCACCGCCCCCTCTTTTTAAATCAATCTTCCCTCCTTTTTAAATTAATTTTCCCCTCCCCTTTTAATAAACCTCCTCCATATAATACCTTTTTTATTATCCCCTTCCCTTTTTTAATAATCCCTTTTTATTAACATTTCCATTAGTTTTCCCACACCCTTCCCTTTTTTAATTTATTAAATTCCCTTTCATTTTTATTATAATCCCTTTCTCCTTTTTTTTAATTAATTAATTTTTAATTAAAAAAAACAAAAACAGCAGAGAGAGAGAGGAGAGAGAGGAAATGAACAACAGTAAATGAAGAGAAGATGGACTAAATACATAGAGAAAAATTCAGTTTTGACATTTTATGATTTGTGGCATATATAAGAGGGTGATTTGTTGAAGAATTTCACTTTTGAAGACAAGTTTTCCATCATTGAAAACATCTATTTGAAGAGGAATTTCAGCTGCCTTAAAGGCCTCTTCCACAAGTGTTTTCAGCTGCACATTTACAAAATATTTTGCAAAGATATTGTATTGCATTGACATTGTATTGTGAGTAGATATTGCTTCTTCATAGTTGCAAATAAGACTTGAAGAGTAAATTTGAGTTGTTGGATTGTTGATTTCCCTCTATCATTTGAGGAGCAGATTTTGTACTTTGAGATTTCCATAGTTGGAAGTTCTCGCGAGTCATTTGTATTTGTTGCATCACATTGTAAACGAGTGCATTTTCGGTTGAAGCCGACACCCTTTCATTTTTTAGCCTAAGTTGTTAAAATGGCTAAAATCAACGAGGCATTAGAGTTGTTGAATAACCTCATTCATTCAAATGTTGATGACATGATAAAAATGAGCAAGAATGATCTTTGTAATATTCAAAGTTGTTTGCAAGATGCACAAGAAAAGATTGAGTTTTTGTAGTTGGAATCTCAGCTTCAGCAAGAAGAACTTCAGCAAAAGAGTCACCATTATGAACCTATTTCTGTTCAGAACATTGTGAAAGACTCCCATCAGCAGCAAGTTAGTAAAGTTGAAGTTGATTCCCATTCAGTTACTTGTAGAAGAGCAGATTTTCATGCAGATGTAGCAGCTCAACCTGCACTTCCTAAGCCCATCATTAGACCTTGGGAAGAGCTTGTCCACAACAAGCACCGAACTGGTCTTGGGTATGACTAGGATGTGTCCTTTCATATTCCATACTACACCAAGCCTATCAAATTTCAGAGTGTCGGATTCCTGTATGATAGTTCACCTGCAGCTGCTCCAGATCCTGCTCTGCTTCCACAACAGATTGAGAAATGCCAACACTGTGATCGAGTTGGTCATATGAAATATCACTGTTTTGATCTTCATCCATGCAAGCACTGTGGTCGACACACCCATTCTTCAGACAGATGCTTTAGAAACAAGCCTCCTGCAAGAACCAAGATTCATCTTGGATGGATCGCTTCTTGGCAGTGGGCATCAGCAGCCAAGAAGATGTTTACGACACATGTTAGAACTTGCTCACGGATATTGAGCAAACTTGCAATTGAGTTTTTTCCATCATCTCACCTTGTCCCTGACAGGGGGGAAATGGTGGTCATGTACAAGCTTTGACATCAGATCAAGCGAACCTGAGCCAAAATCTCTCATTCCATGTTCAGAGTTGTAGCCAGAGACACAGCAGTTCAAGCGAGCCTGAGCCACAATTCGTCGTTGCAGATTCAGAGATGTAGCCAGAGACACGGATGCCCATGAGCATGCCTTCAGTTGGTGGACAACCTTAAACCATCATCTTTGGTTGGTGGATAACCTAAAACCACCACAGGTAGTAGACCTCCCTTCTTTTAGGTCGAAGGTCTCCCTTTCATATATGAGGAACACTTCCTCTAGCAGAAGCCTTCAGCTTCTTGCCATCTTTGGTTGAGTTCCAGGAAATGCTTCAAGCATTCCAGAGTTGTTGGTAATCCTAAAACCATCACAGGTAGTAGACCTCCCTTCTTTTAGGTTGAAGGTATCCCTTTTTTATGAGGGACAATTCCTCTAGCAGAAGCTTTTAGCTTCTTGCCAGTTTTGGAAGAGTTCCGGGAACTGCAACAAGTTTTGCGTTCCAGTGTTTGTGGTCATCCTAAAACCACCTCTTTTTTCCAACATTTTAGAGAGTTGATTCAGCCAAGTGCTGCCATGTATACTTTGCAGATTTGTATTACAACTCTTTTCTTGGACTCACACATACCCCTTCGGATTAAGGGGGGATGTTGAACACCTAATCCTACATGGGTAGGTGTGGAATGCGAAAAGTCACAATGGAGTCCAAGTGACCTTGGAATGTGAAACCAAGAGTCACACCATTGTACTATAAATGTACATCTTTGTATAATGGAAAATAAGAAAGCCTCACGCTTATCTTTCATTGTGTGTTGAGTCTCTTGTGTGTGTGTGTTTATCTTCCTCATACACCATGTGTGTGATTCAACATGGTGTTTAACAGACATATATACATGTTGAAGCATTCATAAACCCTAATATGTTAACCTTGGATTAGAACATTATCGTACTTCCCTTGACCGGATCTACAAAATACCAGGGGCCGAAAACCATCATGCCCCAAAACCATGTGCAAATCCATTCACAAAACCATAGGCGGGTCTGCCCACAGAAAAAAAAAAAAAGAAAAAAAAAATTCCTAGGCCGCTGCCCCAGACCCCGTGCATGGGGGTACCCGCCCCCTTATGACCCCGCTACTGCACTTGATGCAACGTATAGGGGGCCTATCCCCTCCTGCATGTGCGACTATTCATGGAAAGAATATAACACATACCCAATAAGATTGAAGTAAGCAGGGATGTGATCCAGGTGAATATTGGTGGCCACCTACCTATTCCACTTGGGGCCCCACCATTGTTTCTTTCATTTTTTCAGTTTCCTTAATTATAGCATAGTTTACTATTTTTAGCTGTTTTTCGAGCCCTGGACTTTTGGAGCCGTTTTGAGGCCCTAAACGACATTTTTTGGGCATCAAACTTGGCTAATATAAATTCGTTCCAGACTCGACATTTGTAGTTAGCAATTGTATTCCTCGGATAGATCTTTATAAATATGTATCATGTGTGTCAAATGAAGATAGTATGCCAAAGTTACGACCTTGGGAAATTGATGTACCAATTTACCCCGACGGGGCCCATATTCTAGTGTTTCATCTCCTAGGGTTAGGTTTTTGGATGTTTAGGTTTTTCCATTGTTTCTTAATAATATATAGGCCTTCGAGCCTCATTGTAACACATAGTTCAAAGGCATGTAGCCACCACATCTCTTCTTAGAAATAAGCTACCATCACCCTAGCTAGTTTATTTTCTGTCTGTAAACAAATTTCAATTCTTTGATATTAATGAAATGAAGTGTTATTTCCACTGCATTATATTTAAGTTTATATTTGTATTCTATTACGTTCCTGCATAAATCCGGATCAATGGTATTAGAGCAGCTTTCTCTTTATTGATCCTTCTTTGCATGTCCCCAACGAGGTCAGAGTATAAGGAGTAAGGGCTCGATCTGGTTGAACCTTTTCAAGATCAGCCTCAAAAACTTGACGACCCTCCATTGAGGACAAAAAGAAAGATAAGGGAGCAGGATATCCTATCAAAATATTTCTCGAGGAGGCCCTTGAAAAATGTAATGATGGATAACTTTTCCCAGGTCCTTCAACGACTACCCACTGGCGGCGCATCTGGATCCAGTAGCCACTATGGAGGTGCAACCCATTTTAAGGTGTAATTAAGCTTTTACATTCCCATATTTGAGGGAAAAATAGATGCAGGCAATGTAGATAGATGGTTGAATCTATTAGAAGAATATTCCTTAGTTCATGACTTTTCCGAGAGGGAGAAGATTATTTTTTCACTCCTCAAAGCTACCCACATGTCAAGGACTGGTGGGAAACCTACTATGAAAAAAATGATGAGGGTAACCCTCTCTTTTCTTGGTCATACCCACTTGGAATTATTTCTGTGTCGCCATCAAGGAACAATATTATCCCGTGGGGAGCTATGAGGACAAGTACATACAATGGACTATGCTGCGGCAGCAAAGGGATCAAGATGTGCATGATCCGACGAAGTTGTTCCATACCCTACACACAAAGTTGGGTATCAAATATTCAGAGAAACATTTGGTGGTTAAGTACTGCAGTTGTTTGCACAGATACATTTAGGAGGAAATTGAGTTCCTCGACATCTCCTCACTTGGTACGACAGACTGGTATGCTGCCAAGATTGAGCAGAAATTCAAATAGAAGAAGCGAGACTTTGGATCTGCGAATCAAAAGCATTGGAAAGGTGCCCCCAAATCACATAACAAAGGAAAAATCCAAGGCATGGTGGCCCAAGATAACCTACCAAAGCCACAAGCAAAAATAACAACCCCACAAATTTGAAGAAGGACACAGGAAAGTGGTGTGAGTTCCATAAGATCTCCACTCACAACAAAAGTGAGTGTCAGGCCAAGTAGTCATTAGTGGCTGAGATGAGGGCTTCTGAATTAGTGCATGCTCTGAATATGAATATGAACTTGACAAGGGGAATGAAAAAGGGAACTTGCAGATTATTGATGTGGAGCCCAATGCCACCGTTGACACTATAAAGATCCAGAAGGAGGAACCAGAAGATCCAAAGGATGAGGAGCGTCTCTTCCACTCTCAGATGTGGGTAAATGGTTCCCCGCTATAGTTCATTATTGACAACGGGAGCCAAAAGAACCTCATTTTAGCAGAGGTCATGAATCATTTGGGCTTTCTAACCACAACATACCCACAACCATACACCATCAGGTGGCTTCACCAAGGATGATATCTCTGCGTCAGCCAACAGTTCTGCCTTCCCTATAGCATGAAGCCCTTCCCAGATGAGGTATTATGTGACATTGATCCTCTTGATGTTTGCGATGCATTATTAAGACAACGATACTTGTGGAAGTGACATGCTTTGTATGTGTCTCGCCCTCGCGCTATTATTGTTACTTTGGAAAATAAGTTGCAGAGGATTCTAGAGGTACCACCACTTGTGGCTATATTTTTGGTTACCGCAAAACAATGCAGTAAGCTCATTTCCAAAACTAGGAAATTTGTTTTCCTGATGATCCACCCCTACGGCAAGAAGAAGACTTTTGCCATGACCTCCAAACCGAGCTCCTCTACACGACAACAACAAATGGAGAAGGTTGTGGAGGGATATAGGGACATCTTCATCTCACCCACAGGGGTGCCTCTGCATTGTCAGGTCAAGCACCCCATCAATTTGACCTTAGGTGCACCATTGCCCAATGGACCAATATATGAGTGCTCTGTTATGGAGAACGATAAAATAAAGAGGCAGATTCAGGAGCTACTATGGAAAGGTCACATCCGACTGAGTTCATCGCATAGTGGGAGCACAATCGTGTTGGTGCATAAGAAGGATGGGATTTGGAGACTTTCTATTGACTATCGGGCATTGAACAAGATCACTGTCTGGAACAGGTACCCAATCCCATGGATTGATGACATTCTGGATAAAATCAAAGGGAAAAAATATTTTAGCAAGATCAACTTGAAGTCTGGGTATTACCAGGTACCAATCGAACCCTCTGATGTGTTGAAGACTTCCTTCAAAGCCAAGGAGGGCCTTTTTCGAATGGTTGGTCATGCCTTTAGGGTTGAAGAATGCTCCCGCAAACTTCATGAGGCTGATGGATGACATCTTCCATCCATTCACCAACTCATTTGTAGTAGTGTACTTGGATGACATCCTGATCTTCATCCAGACTTGGGAACAACACCTCCACCACATCCAACAGTTCCTCCAAACACTGCGGCAACACATGTTATGTGCCAATTTTAAGAAGTGCACCTTTGGCATGACCCAGGTTCAGTATTTGGGATACATTTTGATGAATGGGGGGTGCATGTGGATCCAACCAAGATCCAAGTAATTCAGGATTGGCTAGCCCCAACCACTCTAACAGAGCTTCACAACTTTCTGCGTCTTGCCACTACAAGGAAAAGACCCTCTAGCGGAGGTTATAGAGGAGGTTTTTAGTGTTATAAAATTGGCCAAAATTTCAAAAAAACATATGCTACCACATCCGTTTCTGGTAATGGAGGTTTTGGCAGAGCTTTTAACGGAAATTCAACACAACTAAAAAAAATGGGCGGTCGATGGTTATTACAGATGTTTTTTCACTGGTGCTCTTATCATTTTTTAATGCATTGGTGCGTATCGGTAGACAGCACACCGGGACGGTCGAAGGAGAATGCATCGGGTCGTTAAGGAAAATAACAACACCGGGCCTGGTGTTGGTGATACAACGCACGGGGCCATTCTAATTGGTCTTGGGATTTGATCGGTGCCCATAGGTCATATAAACGCGCCAGTGCGTATGCTTATATAAATGACCCAGTGCATCGTATCACACAAATGCACCGAGGTTTACAATTGGTATCGGTATTCGTGCGGTGCAAATATTTCATACAAATGCACCGGTGCTTATCAACACATAAATGCCCTGGTGCGTACTATCACACAAATGCACCGAGATTTGTAATTGGTATCGATATTCGTGCGGTGCCTATTGGTCATCCAAATGCACCGGTGCGTATAGATAGAAAAAAATGCCCCGGTGCATAGTATTACATAGACGCACCACAATTTATAATTGGTATCGGTATTTGTACGGTGCTCATAGGCGGTAAAACGACACCGATGTGTATAGATACATAAATGCACCGGAGCACCGTACCGCACAAACGCCTCGATATTTTTAACTGGTTTTCATATTTCTGCAGTCACGATAGGTAGTAAAAATACACTGGTGCGCTTAATAATACAAGTGCACTGGTTTTTATTTTTTAGAAACATCGACCTATTGCAGTGCAATTATTGTGATTGATTTAAATTCATTATTAATCAAAAGTCGACACATATTATAACAATATTCATATTAATTAAATTTTTATTAATGGATTTGAATGTGATGTTTAGATTAATTTGTTATATCATATAATAATTATTGTGGTTTTTAAAAATTCATTATTCATCAAAACTCGACACATATATATGTTATAACAATATTCATATGAATTAAATTTTTATTACTGCATTTGAGAACGACAATGGAGAACACAATAGACACAATAGAGAACACAATAGAATAAATTAAAACATTTTTTGTTATATATATATATATATATATATGAATAAGACATTCTTTGTCATATAAAATAGGACTGTTATTGGCATCCCTTTATCTTTCAATTGGGACACTATGTCCATTACATTAAAGAAAATTTCTGATTTCACAGACATTTTTCCAAAAATAGTACAACACCTTGCTTTTATATCCAAACATAGTGATCATCATTCTTCGCTTGAACTGTTATCACTGTTAGAGCTACTTCCATGACTTGGGTTATTTTCAAAAATGTTTTGTTCACGACGTTGATTGTTTTCTTCTTCTTCACCTTCTTCCATCTACAAACATAAAAATAAACTGTAATGAGTGTATATACATTGGTGAGAATAATTAAAATTGCAATTTAGTTTAGAAAACTCTCGGCTCAGAGTTTTATAAACTCTCGGCCGAGAGTTTTATTAAATGTTTTAATCAAAATTTTTAGGGGTTTATATGTTTACGGTTTTATATGTTTAGGGTTTAGGGGTTTATATGTTAGGGGTTTATACGTTTAGGGTTTAAGGGGTCAAATGGGTTAGGGGTTTTGGGGTTTAGGGGATTAAATGGGTTAGGGGTTAACGGGTTAGGGGTAGAGGTTAAGGGTTTAGAGGTTTAGGGTTTGCGGGGTTAAATGGGTTGGGGGTTAGGAATTAGGGTTTATGGGGTCAAGGGTTAAGGGGTCAGAGGTTTAGGTGTTTAAGGGGTTGAATGGGTTATGGGTTGGGAATTAGGTTTTAAGGGGTTATAGGTTTAGGGTTTAGGGGGTTAAATGGGTTAGGATTGGTTTAGAGGTTTAGGGGGTTAGGGGATTTAGCAGTTAATGATTTTAGGGGTTACAAGTTAGGGGTTAATGGGGTTAAATGGGTTAGGTTTTTAGGGGTTTAGGGTGTTGAATTGGTTAGGGGTTGGGAATTAGGGTTTAAGGGGTTAAGGGTTAAGGGTTTAGAGGTTTAGGGTTTAGGGGGTTAAATGGGTTACAGGTTTAGAGGTTTAGGGGATTAGGGGATTTAGCAGCGAAGGATTTTAGGGGTTAGGGGTTAGGGTTTTGGGGGTTAAATAGAATCCACACTTAAATGGGTTAGGTTTTTAAGGGTTTAGGGTGTTGAATTGGTTAGGGGTTGGGAATTAGGGTTTAAGGGGTTATGGGTTAGGAATTAGGGTTTAAGGGGTCAAGGGTTATGGGTTGGGAATTAAGGTTTAAGGGGTTAGGGGTTTTTGGGTTTAGGGGCTTAATTGGGTTAGGGGTTAACGGGTTAGGGGTACGGGTTAAGGGTTTAGAGGTTTAGGGTTTAGGGGTTAAATGGGTTAGGGGTTTAGAGGTTTAGTGGGGGTAAATGGGTTAGGGGTTAAGGGTTTAAAGGTTTAGGGTTTAGGGGGTTAAGGGTTTATGGGTTAGGAATTAGGGTTTAAGGGGTCAAGGGTTAAGGGGACAAGGGTTATGGGTTGGGAATTATGGTTTAAGGGGTTAGGGGTTAAGGGTTTAGAGGTTTAGGGTTTATGGGGTTAAATGGGTTACAGGTTTAGAGGTTTAAGGGGTTAGGGGATTTAGCAGTGAAGGATTTTAAGGGTTAGGGGTTAGGGTTTTTGGGGTTAAATGGAATCCACACTTAAATGGGTTAGGTTTCTAGGGGTTTAGGGTGTTGAATTGGTTAGGGGTTTTGGGGTCTAGTGGCTTAAATGGGTTACAGGTTTAGAGGTTTAGGGGGTTAGGGGATTTAGCAGTGAAGGATTTTATGGGTTAGGGATTAGGGTTTTGGGGATTAAATGGAATCCACACTTAAATGGGTTAGGTTTTTATGGGTTTAGGGTGTTGAATTGGTTAGGGGTTTAGGGTTTTAGGGGCTTAAATAGGTTAGGGGTAGGGGTTAAGGGTTTAAAGGTTTAGGGTTTAGGGGTTAAATGGGTTAGGGGTTTATAGGTTTAGTGGGGGTAAATGGGTTAGGGGTTAAGGGCCCAGAGGCTCAGGCTCAGGGCCACGGCTCAGGGGCCAGGAAACAGGGCCGAAGGTCGGCGGCTGCGGGTTAAAATTAGGGGTTTACAAATAGTCAAGGCCTGTAGGCTCAGGCCTAGGGGGTTAAATGGGCGCGTGCCTAGAGGCCTAGGGGTCAGGGACTTTAAAGCAAGAATGATCTTAGGCCCGGGGACAGGGCTCAGGGCTGTGCTGGAACCATACCTGTTGGGTTAGGTTTTTATGGCTTTAGGGTGTTGGACCGGGTTAGGGGGTTGCGGGGGTTTAGGGGCTGGGGCCAATAGGGGGTTAATGGGTTAGGGTGGGGTTGGTGGGGTTTAGCAGGCTCATTAAGCCAGGGTTAAATGGGTTAGGGCTTTAGAGGTTTAGTGGGGGTAAATGGGTTAGGGGTTAAGGGTTTAGATGTTTAGGGTTTAGGGGGTTAAATGGGTTAGGGGTTTATATGTTTATGGTTTAGGGGTTTATATGTTTAGGGTTTAAGGGGTTAAATGGGTTAGGGGTTTTGGGGTTTAGGGGCTTAAATGAGTTAGGGGTTAACGGGTTAGGGGTAGGGGTTAAGGGTTTAGAGCTTTAGGTTTTTGGGGGTTAAATGGGTTAGGGGTTAGGAATTAGGGTTTAAGGGGTCAAGGGTTACGGGGTTAGAGGTTTAGGTGTTTAAGGGGTTGAATGGGTTATG
The DNA here is from genome assembly GCA_034641835.2 of Pinus albicaulis. Taxonomy (NCBI): domain Eukaryota; kingdom Viridiplantae; phylum Streptophyta; class Pinopsida; order Pinales; family Pinaceae; genus Pinus; species Pinus albicaulis. The sequence continues at coordinate 1,061,494,764 of CM076575.1, read as the reverse complement.
GGTTTGGAATTAGAGTTTAAGGGGTTATAGGTTTAGGGTTTAGGGGGTTAAATGGGTTAGGGTTGGTTTAGAGGTTTAGGGTGTTAGGGGATTTAGCAATTAAGGATTTTAGGGGTTAGAAGTTAGGGGTTAATGGGGTTAAATGGATTAGGTTTTTAGGGGTTTAGGGTGTTGAATTGGTTAGGGGTTTGGAATTAGGGTTTAAGGGGTTAGGGGTTAAGGGTTTAGAGGTTTATGGTTTAGGGGGTTAAATGGGTTACAAGTTTAGAGGTTTAGGGGGTTAGGGGATTTAGCAGTGAAGGATTTTAGGGGTTAGGGGTTAGGGTTTTGGGGGTTAAATGGAATCCACACTTAAATGGGCTAGGTTTTTAGGGGTTTAGGGTGTTGAATTGGTTAGGGGTTGGGAATTAAGGTTTAAGGGGTTAGGGGTTAAGGGTTTATGGGTTAGGAAATAGGGTTTAAGGGGTCAAGGGTTATGGGTTGGGAATTAGGGTTTAAGGGGTTAGGGGTTTAGGGTTTAGGGGGTTAAATGGGTTAGGGTTGGTTTAAAGGTTTAGGGGATTAGGGGCTTTAGCAGTTAAGGATTTTAGGGGTTAGGAGTTAGGGGTTTTGGGGTTTAGGGGCTTAAATGGGTTAGGGGTTAACGAGTTAGGGGTAGGGGTTAAGGGTTTAGAGGTTCAGGGTTTAGGGGTTAAACGGGTTAGGGGTTTAGAGGTTTAGTGGGGGTAAATGGGTTAGGGGTTAAGGGTTTAGAGGTTTAGGGTTTAGGGGGTTAAGGGTTTAGGGGTTAGGAATTAGGGTTTAAGGGGTCAAGGGTTAAGGGGTCAAGGGTTATGGGTCAAGGGTTAAGGGGTCAAGGGTTAGTTTTCTGCAATAACATAATTCTCCAATCCCATACACTTGTGCTTGGAATGTCACACTTAACATTCCTTTCCTTTTTGGATAATATTGTTTATCCCCTTACATCCATACCTAGGAGAATATACTTCATTTCAATTTAATATTGTGAAATTAAAGTGGAAGATAAGAGGACCCATTCCAAGAAGGGAATCTCACTCAATGTTCAAATAATATTGTTTATCCCCTTACATCCATACCTAGGAAAATAGACTTCCTTTCAAGTTAATCGTGTGAAACTGAAGTGGAAGATAAAGTGACCCATTCCAAGAATCTCATCTCACTTCAAAAAGTTCTCGAGATTTCCAAGAATTTATAACGATATTAAGGTGCTATGCATTGTCTCCTTTATCACCTCATTGCATTTAGTCAAATTTTTTTTTTTAAATTTAAATTTATTCATTAATTTCAAAAAAAGTATTATATATATAGTTATTTTTATTTTTATTTATGTTTTAGAATTTTATTTTATTTATTAATATATCAACTAGTTTTATATAGAATATTTTTAGTTTTTTTATATAATATTGATATTACAAAATATTGTAACAAATTTTATTTAATTAAATCTTCATGTATTTGTTATCATTAATAATAATAAAATAATTTAAAATAAAATTATAATTTTATTATTTTTTATCATTTTTTAATTTTAATAAAGTACTACTAAAATTATATAAAGTACCAATTCTAAAGTACCGAGAGTTTTATATAAAATAAAGTACCAATTCTAATAGCTTAAAAATTTTGGCGTTTTATTATGGGAATAAAACTCTCGGATGAGAGTTGAAAAAACTCTCGGACGAGAGTTTTTTTAACTCTCGTCTGAAAGACTTCCCTAGAGTTTCCGTCAATAAAACTCTCGGACGGGAAAATGCATAACTCTCATCCGAGAGACTTTTAACTCCGGTTAAACCCAATAAAACTCTCGGACAAGAGTTTTTAAAACTCTCGGTCGAGAAATAGAGTTGACTATTTTCTCGGACGAGAAATTAAAGGTTTCTCCAAAATTATAACCGTCCGCCAAAAAGTGTTTCCCAACTTTGCGATTTCACTCGTAAGTATTAACATTTTATGAAACCCAACGTGAATGGGTAGTCTCTCTTCATACCTATGCGTGATATAATATTCAAATGTGGGATTTGAATAGTTTCTAAATGAAAGTCAAATCACAAATTTGATATTTAAAACTTATAAGTATATAAGTGAAAGGTATAATTATATATAAGTGGAAGGTATAATTATATATAAGTGAAATGTATGATTAATATAATTGAAGGGTATAATTATATAGAAGTGGTAATGTTAGTGTTTTATACACAGTAAAGGAAATCAACCACTTATATAAGGATGGGCGTGACCTCTTATAATAAGATATATATATATATATAATTTCTATATATATAATTTCTAATGAGGTAGGCTAAGGGAAATAATAATGCAAATATTATTACGTATTCAGGTTAGCAAATTATAAACCCTTTATGTTAGAAAACGAAATTTAAACAGCACTTTGAAATATGATAGTTAAATGTTATTTATAGAAAGAAAAAAATATATCTAGTGTAAGTAAGAGATGTTACAAATGGTATCAAAGCCCTAGTTTGAAAACTGGGCTGTTTATTTGCTATGAGTGAAATTTATATGTATATTACTGATGTTGTATTGTTGTACAGAAAAAAGTACTGAAAATAAAATGACTGAAGAGGATGAGCTCTATGTCGATCTGGGTGGTGGAGATAACACGTCAGATCCCAATGCTCCTTTGATGGCTATGTTGCATAGGATGCAACAAGATATGGCCCAGCTTAAAAGTCAGAACGATAGGCTATCTTTAGCCAGTGAGGAGCAGGAAAAAATTATAAGAGAACTGACTTCGCAGAACAACCAAGAAGGTGAAGGTTCCAGGAGGAATAGACAAGGCAGAGTGATTTCTCAGATGAATCTGAGGAAGATGACGCCACTAAAAAATAGTCTAGATAGACATTCTAATCTATTCAAAAAGTATGGCAGAACATAAAGAACACCTTAGAATTGTGTTGCAGACTCTTAAGGAGAATCAGTTATATGTCAAGTTTAGCAAATGTGAATTTTATAAGGATAAAAGTCAATATTTGGGGCATATAATTTCATAACAAGGATTGGCTATTGACCCTGAGAAAATAAAGTCCATTAGAGAGTGGTCGGTACCGATTGATGTCTCAGCGGTAAGATCATTTATGGGGATCGCAGGGTACTACCGAAGGTTTGTAGAAATATTTTCTGCATTAGCTTATCCTATAATGTCATTACAGAGGAAAGGTACACAATTTGAATGGACTGAAAAATGCCAAAATAGCTTTGAACAACTGAAATTAAAACTTACTACAGCACCCATTCTGAAGATTGTAGATCTTGATAAAGAGTTTGTAGTGTGTACTAATGCGTGTGGAGAGGGATTAGGCGGAGTTTTGTTGCAAGAGAATTCTATTATTGTGTATGAATGTAGAAAAATTAAGAAACATGAACAGAATTACAGTGTATATGATCTTGAGTTAGCTGCTTTAATTCATGCTTTGAAGATGTGGCGACACGATATTCTAGGAAAGAAATTTATATTGATGACAGATCATATCAACCTCAAGTATTTCTTCACTCAAACAGATTTGAATGCTCGAAAATCTAGATGGTTTTCCTTTCTGAGTGAATTTGATATGGAAATAAAACATATCAAAGGAAAATAAAACAAAATTTTTGATGCTCTAAGCAGAAATGCTTGCCAAAGTACTAGTATTTATAGACGACATTCTAATCTATTCAAAAAGTAAGGCAGAACATAAAGAACACCTTAGAATTGTGTTGTAGACTCTTAAGGAGAATCATTTATATGTCAAGTTTAGCAAATGTGAATTTTATAAGGATAAAATTCAATATTTGGGGCATGTAATTTCAGAACAAGGATTGGCTATTGACTCTGAGAAAATAAATTCCATTAGAGAGTGGTCAGTACCGACTAATGTCTCAGTGGTAAGATCATTTATGGGGATTGCAGGGTACTGCTGAAGGTTTGTAGAAATATTTTTTGCATTATCTTATCCTATAACGTCATTACAGAGGAAAGGTACAAAATTTGAATGGACTGAAAAATGCCAAAATAGCTTTGAACAACTGAAATTAAAACTTACTACAACACCCATTCTGAAGATTGTAGATCCTGATAAAGAGTTTGTAGTCTATACTGATGCATGCGGAGAGGGATTAGGCAGAGTTCTGTTGCAAGAGAATTCTGTTATTGTGTATGAATCTAGAAAACTTAAGAAACATGAACAGAATTATAGTGTATATGATCTTGAGTTAGTTGTTGTAATTCATGCTTTGAAGATGTGGCGACACTATCTTCTAGGAAAGAAATTTATATTGATGACAGATCATACCAACCTCAAGTATTTCTTCACTCAAACAGATTTGAATGCTCGACAAGCCAGATGGTTGTCCTTTCTAAGTGAATTTGATATGGAAATAAAACATATCAAAGGAAAAGAAAACAAAATTTCTGATGCTCTAAGCAGAAATGCTTGCCAAAACATAAGTAACATTGAGAGTAGTGCCAGTTTTGACTTAGAAGGATTAGTAAGAAGGGTATCAGATCAAGATCCCAACTATGAGAAACTACAAATTCAAATGTTGAAATAATAAATGAAAGGGTATACACAAAATCAGAAGGGACTGATTTGTTATAAAGAACGATTGTACATCCCCAATGTAGACTCTTTGAAAAAATAAATCCTAGATGAATATCATAAACAGCCGTATTCAGGACATCCTGTATATCAAAAACTGCTTACAGCCTTGAAAAAGAAATTATTTTGGCCAGCAATGAAAAAAGACGTGGCCAACTACTTAGCCAGATGCATGGAATGTCAACTATTCAAAGTTGAACATTAGCATCCAGTTGGCCTCCTAAATCCCTTACCAATTGCAGAATGGAAATGCGACACTGTTTCTATGGATTTTATAACCGGGTTACCCAGAACAAAGTACCAGCATGACTCAGTGATGGTAGTGGTAGATACTTTAACAAAGGCTGCACATTTCATACCTATGAAATCTACTTTTGGGACAACCCAAGTAGCAAATGTGTTCATGAAGGAAATTGTAAGGCTACACGGGGTTCCTAAAGTGATTATTTCAGATAGAGACACCAAGTTCACAGCAGCCTTCTGGAAGAGTCTGTTTGGAGGCATGGGCACTAAATTGAATTTTAGTACTGCCTATCACTCGCAGACAGATGGTCAAACTGAGAGAACAAATCAAATTCTGGAGGATATGCTTAGAATTTATGTGATGGATAGGCCAACTAAGTGGAAAGACTATTTACATTTAGTCGAATTTTCTTATAATAACAGCTACCAATCTTCCATCAAAATGAGTCCATTTGAGGCACTCTATGGAAGAAAGTGCCACACTCCTTTAAGCTAGAGCCAACCTGAAGATAAGTTAGTACTTGGGCCAGATGCTCTACAAGAAATGGAAAGGATTGTCAAAACAATACAGAGAAACATCAATACAGCTCAAGATCGACAGAAAATTTATGCCGACAAGAAGAGAGTTCACCAAGAGTACAAAGTGGGTGACCATGTATATCTGCGGATTAAACCCAAAAAGAGCACTCTGCATACTAGAAGTTGTGCAAAATTGGCTCGTAGATACTATGGGCCTTTTGAAGTCTTAGAAAGGGTGGGACCAGTGGCTTATAAACTGGCCTTACCCCCCCATGTTAAATTTCATGATGTGTTTCATGTTTCTTTATTGAAAATATATGTACATGATGCTGCTCATATTGTTGATTGGAATTTGATTCAGGTGGAACCAGATGGGGAGTTCCTTCCAGAGCCGCTTCAAATACTGGAGCGGGAAGAAATTGAGCTGCAAAACAGAACAATAGCCAGAGTAAAAGTGCAATGGAAACACTTTACTGCTGAAGAGGCTACATGGGAAAGATAAGATGAGATGATGGAAAAATATCCATCTTTATTTTCAAAATGAACTATAGTAGATAGACTCTTAACACTGAGGATGGTGTTTGTTTTCAGAGGGGAAATGTGTAACACCCCAAGTTTCTATGCTTTTCAAGTTAGAAATTTGAACAAAAATCCAAAGGGGAGTGGACCCCAATGGAGAATTATTGTGTGGATTTATTTAAATATTTATTAATGAAAAATAAATAGATTAATTATGTGTGCAATATGACCAAATGAGATTGGAGATCACAAGCCTGATCCATGAGGATATGGAAAAAGGTTAAGACTTCCCCCAAAACCTTTCAAAAAGCCTTGAAAGGAAATATTTCTAAATTAGATTAAAAAGAAAAAAAAAATCTAAATTCCCCAATGAAGAGGAAAGTAATTGGGAAGAGGTAGAAAAGTTGGGAAAAGCAAAGAAAGCAACTTTTAAAGTACCTCATTGAGGGAAGCCTAGGCAAAACAGGAAGAAAGCATCCTGAAAATTCTAGACGTGGAATTTAGAAACAAGCTTGGGGAAAGCATAGCTTAAATAAGCTACTCCAGAACAGACTGAGGTTAGTCTGTCATTGGAGGATCTCAGCTCGGGGGTGAGTTCTGGAGATAGAAGAACTCTAAGTTTGGGAGTATTGGTCATAGAAAGAAGTGGTATGTGCACCTAATTAATAAATTGCTGTTGCAGATTTGTATTATGAAATCTTAAATTTTTATTAAACTTGAAAATATTAAATTCTTATGTTGTAGATATGTAATTCCTTACATTTAATAGATATTATTAGAAGAAATAATTCTCTAAAATCTATATAGTTTTAGGAATAGAGTCTACTAGGAAATATCAACCAGAATCTCTAAACCTGATACTGGTTTAAATCTGGAGATATATCTTATTCCCATAGACAAATGAATTTTATAACCTTAATCTATTTCTGTAGTATAAAGTTATATGTGCATGAGAAAAAATATATTTCATAAACTAGTAACTATAATTTGAATTTAATGGGTAGGTAATATTAAATTCTGTATAAAAAAAAAAAAAAACTTCAAAGAAGAAAACATTAGAATTCAGAAAGATAAGTTGTATCTCCCTTCCTAAGAAAGGATTTATATCTAAGTAAACAATAATTTCTATTCCGAGAAGGAGTACAATTTTGTTGAACATTTATAATAGTACAAGAAAAGTATCTTCTATAAATCTACGATATTTTGTGTATGGAAAATTTAAGCAAATGGAAAATGTAAGATTATACAGCTCTGCATAATTCAAATAAATCATTACAAAAATAAAAATTTCATAAATTATATGTTTAGCTTGATTTGAATTCAGAAAAAGAAATGAAGACTTATTGGGTTCGGCTTAAAAAAAATAAATCCAGTAGTTTAAGTCAAATTCCCTTGTAGAACAAGTTAATATATAATAAAATGTATATGCCTGAGAAGAAAGAATAATTAGAATAGAAGAACACAGAGATGTATAAAACTTAAAGAATAGTGCATAACAGAGAGGTGATTGCCTGTAATTAATGCATTATAATTTCTGTTTACATTTTATGTAATTAAATGAATAGCAAAGGGTATAGAAAAGAAACTATTTACATCTAATACATTTTAGAATAGTCCCTTTAAATTTTATGCAGAAAACTAGAAAGGATAAAGTATACTGAAGTTTTATACTTTACATTTTTAAATAAAATGATAATATTAAATATGTATTACTATTTAAAATAAAACCAATTTGGTTTCAGCATATGAAGAAAATTTAGAGTTTAAGCCTTCTACATTTAATCTGAAATAGATCTATAGAAATAAAGAATTAACTGCATTCATATGGTAAGCAGATTTGCTACATTACAGAGGGAAAATTTAACACAGTTTGACAATTGTAAATATAAGCAGAAATATAAAATGCAGTGTCTATGGAAGAACACAAAAATTGGTATTATTAATGAGTGTATTAATATTATGCAGATTTCATATACAATTTTATGTGAATGAAAAACACAATCATTTTACTCATCTCAAAAAAGAAAATTATGAAGAACATTTGAAATTAACATATGATAACATATATAAATTGAAACAAGGACTCAGTATGAGTCACCTTTCAAATGTCCAAATTCCAATTGAAGTATTAGTTCATTACATATAAAAAAATATATTTTATCTTTGAAGATGATTCGCTAAGATAAAATAGTGAGAAAAATAGGTAAGGCCTCAATGGGTAATCTATTGTTAGCCAAAAGAAAACAAGATGCCAGTACCGACCTGTAAACAAGAAGAACTGGGAGTTAAGCTAAAACGAGATTGAAAATATCACTTGGTAAGCAAATGATGAAAATCCAGGTGAAGCCTGTGGGGTACCTGTACATCATCAAGAATAAGGCGAAATGAATTTAGAGGGAAAAAACGCCATAGATAGTTTCAAAAGAATTTGAGAAAACAAAACGAGAAAAGATGAAAGTTATTACCTTAACACAGAGAAAGCTTAAATGATAATACTGTGTAAAGTTTGTTGAAGACAAAAAAAAGTTATATATATCTATTGCTATGAATCCATTTGAAATTTAAATATGAGAAAAATGGAAATATAAAATGATAGGGTCCATTTAAAGCCTCATGAGCGAGTATATGTATATACCTAAACGTCTTGAGAGGTGGAGAAATCTAAAATAAATCCTATTGATATACCAATCAAATGATTTAATTCGCATCCTAAAAATTCGTTGTAAAATAAAATTCTAATAGAAAAAGGCGTTAATCTCTACAATGAGAGATAACGCATATGAAGAAGAAATATCCGGGATTTAATTAAAATCGTTACTCTAAAACGATAATAAACCTCATCGAATTAAGATATAGAAGATGAGTAACCAACACCAGAGCTCGCCATTGTATAAACAAATGAGCAGATAGGAAATAGAAAGAGAGACAAGTATAAATCGAAGTTAATTAACAATACTGAGCCAAACATGGGATTTATAGAAAAAAAAAATCGAATCAGGAGTTGAACTAGCACAATAAGAAGTGTTAGGAAACCTTTGATTTACCTGATATCATTCCAATGCAAGATACCGTGGAAACCGTGAACTCGAAGTCGTTCAAATTTGGCTCGGGTAAAGCCATGGCGTAACTATGTTCTTCCACTGAATAGAAAATCACAGAAATGAACCAGAAAGGATGAGATAAGGCTGAAAGAAGGCATTAAATATGATTGAACGAGAAAACCTAACAATTTTCCGAAGATCAAGACCATCCACTTGGCATACGATTGGAGAGATAGGTATGGATTGTAAGTCAGTCTTGGGGAATGAAACAATTAAACAAATCATACGAATCTCACAAATATCTAAAGAATTAATGATTTGGTACAAATTTGCGTGGAGTATGGTTGATAGCCATTAACACACATGTACATCCTATTGATTCGTGGTGTGAATCCAATCCAAAGTACAAACGTATATGTTTTAACTCACATAAAAAATTCATGAAAAGGGGAAATCAAAAATAGGTTATGTAACCAAGGTTCAACCATAAATGAAATGATACGAATCAGTCAAATCAACATTAAACGCATAAGCTACCATATCAAAGCCCAATATTCATCTTTAGAAATCAAAGTTGATAAGGGTAAGTATTAACATTTTATGAAACCCAATGTGAATGGGTAGTCTCTCTTCATAACTATGCATGATATAATATTCAAATGTGGGATTTGAATAGTTTTTAAATGAAAGTCAAATCACAAATTTGATATCTAAAACTTATATGTATATAAGTGAAAGGTATAATTATATATAAGTGTAAGGTATAATTATATATAATTGAAATGTATGATTAATATAAGTGAAGGGTATAATTATATAGAAGTGGTGATGTTAATGTTTTATACATAGTAAAGGAAATCAACCACTTATATAAAGATGGGTGTGACCTCTTATAATAAGATATATATATATATATATATATATATATATATATATATATATATATATATATATAATGAGGTAGGCTAAGGGAAATAATAATGAAAATGTTATTAACGTATTCTGCTTAGCAAATTATAAACCCTTTATGTTAGAAAATGAAATTTAAATAGAACTTTAAAATATGATAGTTAAATGTTATTTATAGAAAAAAAAAATCTACTTGGTGTAAGTAAGAGATGTTATAGGTAGCGAGAAGGTGAATTGTTTGTATCTCAAGGAAAGTATGCTCGGGAGATATTTGGTAAGTTTCACATGGAGGACTGCAAGCCCATGGATATTCTTCTTCCAGGAAATTGGAGGAAAGAGGATGCTACATCGATAGAGGTAGTGGATTCCATTGTTTATTGACAGTTGGTGGGTTCGCTCATGTATTTAGTTAATACAAGACCGAACATATGCTATGCAGTGAACCAGCTTTCTCAAGAAATGGTTAAGCCTACCAAGCTCTTTTGGAAGGCAAGCAAGCATGTCCTGAGTTCTCTCAAGGGCAAATCTGAGTATGGCTTATGGTACAGACATTCGGATGAAGTGAATTTGCATGGCTTCATGGATGCAGATTGGGCAGACAACCCAATAGACAAAAAGAGCACATCAGGAGGGGTTTTCAGTATCGGATCTACAACAATTTCTTGGTACAGTAGGAAGCAAAGCTCCATGGCACTCAGTTCAGCGGAAGCAGAATACATGGCAGCAAGTCAAGATGGATATGAGGTTATATGGATGAGGAAGATCCTGGTCGGTGTGTTTGGTTCACATTTAAATCCTACAATGATACATTGTGATAATTAGAGTTGCATTAAACTCTCGATTAATCTTGTGTTTCATGATAGATCTAAACATATTGATATCCGGTATCATCATACCATATATTGTGTGTAGCGGAAGATCATGTTGCTTCAGTACATTCCTACGGAAGATCAAGATGCAGATATTCTGACGAAGGCACTTGGCAGAAGAAAATTCGAATACCATACTGGCAGGATCGGGGTGAAGGATAATCCCTATCTTGTTGAGAGGGAGTGTAGAGATTCAACAAGATGATGAGCTTTGTGAAAAGTAAGCACCTTCATTAAGTGGGGCCCGCAGGATATTTTTAGGTGTATGTCTATTTTTAGACATGGTGAGCATATTCTATAAGTTGCAGGATGCTATTTATAGATGGTTGATCAAGTTGGAAAAATAGATGAAATTCTATTTTTAGAATATTGGACGAATTCTATTTATAGATCGCCAATCTAAAAATAGATGCATGTCGCTTATTATTAGCTCTTAATAATAATCCAACAATAAACATCAACTTATTCTCTTGGAGCACTTTATTTCAGTGAACAGATTTGGCAAATCAGTGGGCTGAAGGAATTAAGCAATTCCTAGGGTGCTTGGTGACTCATGCATGGAGGACTCAGTTAGAACTAAAGTGGAAAAGGTATGAAAGGGTTGGAAGAGTAGTTACAAGAGTTGTTATTCAGTTTAACTCAGTTAATGGAGTTAAAATCAGTTGAGCTAGTTGTATCTAGTCTAACTAAAAGATACACTAGTGAGAGTTAAATGAATTAATTAGTTAATTAATTCACAACTAATAAATCACTAACAACTGAACAGATACAACAGTTAACCACAGTGCATGTCAGTTCTGGTGGAGACCCAGTGGCGAGCTAGGTGAAAGGGTTAGATGGAATATCCATTGTGATTATAGTGACGCATTCAATGCATCTGACACACATTAGAGTTTCCAATGAGGATTTTGTAGTTAAGGCAAGGCCAATTCGAATCGATTCAGGGGTATTCTTCAGCAGGGATTGTGTAGTGGAGGCATCAGGAGGTAAGAAATTGGTGCATAGATATGCAAATTTCTACATGACAGTGTGTAATGATTCTTGATTTTACTGAGAGCTTGATCTACTAACCTTTGTATGAGATTATTACATGATTCCATTGATATACATAATATGATAGTTGGGGTTTTTAGCTTTAATTCCTCCTCTGCTAAGGCCTGCGATCTCGAAGTTCGTCAAAAAACTGGATAGAATTTAGGAAGTCTCATTGCCCCCTGCACTCCCTCGAATGGCCGCATTATCCCTCGCAGAGAAAGGGATCATTGGGAAATTTACGGGCCTATGGTCATCGCCAAAAAAGTCCAAAAATGGGTTGAGCGTAACTGGTTGGACAAAATGAAAGGAAAAGTCTCCATCAGATTCTGCGGTAGGGGTTTCTACACCTTTCATTTCGAGACAAAGGAAGACAAATATCTGATCTTCAGAAACGGGCCATATTTCATGGATACCAGGGGGCTCTATTTAAATGAATGGATGTCAGACTTTGACCCAGAGCTCGACGTCCCAAACGTTGTCCCAGTGTGGGTTCGTCTTCTGCACCTCCCACTTCACTGGTGGGGGGATGATTATGTTAGAGCGATTGGGAATGTCATCAGAGATTTCATCGACAAAAGTGAGACGAAGGACAACATGCAAGCCTGTACAAAAATCTATGTAGAGGTATATCTGGGGAAAGGACTACTGGAGGCACTCAAGCTGAAGGTGGAAAACTGGACACACATTCAGCAACTAGACTATGAACAACTGTCATTCAAATGCAAGGTATGTCATGAATACATCCATTTTTCCAATAGATGCTCGAAAACAATAGAGATCGAAAATTTTCACTCTGAACCCGAGTGCTAAGTCATCAAAAAAGGAAATATGCTCCAACTACCAAAAATTTTGACCCTTCAACAGCTCCCCCATCCTCTCAATCAGCAATCCCTAGCATTCCATCTCATCCTAATCCCCCTTTGGTTCCCTCCCAAACTCCTGAACCCTTCCCCATCTCTTCCAACCCCTTCACCGCTCTGGCCTCTCTCGAAGAGGAACCCCCTCAACATTCCCTCCCCACCTGCCCTTCTAAAACTCTCTCACAATCATCCCCCACCAAATCTAGCCCACCACCATCCTTAGTGGAACCATCTTCTACTCAGATAGTTACCAGAAATGAAGTAAAGGAATTGTGACATGTTTTGGAAACTTCGAAAAAATTTGGACCAGGAAGAAAATCCGTTAAACACCACAGGGACGAGGAAAATCACAAGGACATCGCCCTAGGAACGCAACATCCAATAGATACATTTATTGGAGGGCTTAATAGCAAAGAAAAAAGCCACCAATCAACAGGAGTGAAGACAGGGTTTCATCCCGCACTCCCTAAATAATGAAAGCACTCACATGGAACTATAGGGAACTATGGAACCCCTCTAAAACCAATTCCCTAAGAGATCTTATCAAGCAGGAGAAGCCAGATATAATAGTTCTCCAAGAAACCAAGCAGGAAGAAAAAGATATGGAAACCACCATAAGTAGAATCAGAAACTACATAGGGACAATAGCAGAATCCAGAGGTGCATCAGGAGGAATAGCAACAATTTGGAATCAAAACTCATGGAAAAAAATTTCAAATCTAAAGGCCCCAGATTGGATAAAAGTTAAGCTAAAAACCACCCAAGAGGATGTCACGATAACAATTTACAACATATATGGCCCAAATCACTATCGTCATAAATAAGTGTGTTGTTGATCTTTGCAATCTGACAGGGAAGGTGAGAAAAACAATAAATTCATCACTAGAGGTGATTTGAACCTATTTATGAATGAAAAGAATAAAGGGGGGGGGGGGGCACTTTCACTCTTGATCCTTCAAGAGATCCGCTGGAAAATATCATGAGATATCAAGACTTGGTGGACATCATCCCCAAGAACAGAAGCTTCACATGGAGTAACTACAGGCTTGGCCCAGGGAACATCATGGAAATATTAGACCGCTTCATTGTGCTTATCTCCCTCATTTCCATATTTTCAGTGGAAACCTCCATTTTTCCTTGCTCTGCCTTGGATCACTACCCTATCACCCTTGTCCTCGGTGATCAATCAAACCTTGGGCCCCTCCCCTTTCGTTACAATCCATTATTGAGCGACACCCTTGAGGCAAGAAACATAGTGGAAAGCACTTGGCACCAGCATGTTGAGGGGTCCCCAATGCACAGATGGGAGACTAAGCTAAAGCTAGTATGAAAAACCCTCAAAGGCTGGGCTAAATACTATTAAATAGAACCAGAAATGATCAAGTAGGACACAAAGAGAATGCTAGAAGAAGTGCAAAAATATATAGATGACCAAGGGGTGACCAAATAGAAACAAGAGCATGAAAAGGAGTTGTATTGGGCACTCTAAAAATACTATTACATAGAACCAGAAATTATCAAGTAGGACACAAAGAGAATGCTAGAAGAAGTGCAAAAATATATGGATGACCAAGGGGTGACCAAATAGAAACAAGAGCATGAAAAGGAGTTGTATTGGGCACTCTAAAAATAAAATAGAAAGGAAGAAGAAAAATTGAGAATAAAATCCAGGAGTCTCTGGCTTCAGGTTAGGGATAAGAATACCTCCTTCTTCCACAAAGAGGAAACAGTCAGAATATTCAAAAATATTGTCACAACCATATTCGATGATGAAGGAACCATGTACATAGATCAAGCTGGGATTAAACCAGCAACCCATCTCCATTACAAAAGTCTTCTAACAGAAACTATGGAGGCAGAGGACTATGTTGATCTCTTGATACACACTCTGAATATGATCACAGAAGAAATAAATGCCTCCTTAACCAAGGATATTGACGAAGGTGAAATCATAAAAGAAATTTGGACCCTCCACCTAGACAAAGCTCCAAGCCTAGACGGATTCTCCATTAGCTTCTACCAGATCTTATGGGAGGTAATCGAGAATGAACTCGTCAAAATGATTCGATGGACCCAAAGGAAAAAAAATATAGGGGGATTTACAAACTCGACATATCTAGCCCTCATCCCGAAAGACTCCCGACCTTCCACCTCTTCTAGATTTAGACCAATATACGTATGCAACTCCTCGTATAAAATTATCTCAAAAATCCTTGCCTCCCAGATCAAAATTTATCTTCCCAAACTTATCTCTGAAAATTAATGTGGGTTCATAGCAAATAGAAAAATCACTGACTCCATCTTGCAGGTTCAAGAAGCGATACACTCCAGCATGATGATTCAAGGATTCCACTATAAAAGAGATCCTAGCATATACAACAGACTTCTTCAACCTTATCCTGAAAACTTAACTAAAAAAACTCATATAAAGCTACTTAGATCAAATTCCAAATATAAACAAAGAGAGAGTTGAACAATAACCAAGATTCTTATATAAAATACAACAAGAAATTTCAGATTCAAACCATTTCGCTGAATATTAAAATGGATGGCCTCTCGGCTCTCGACCCTTTTACAAAAGTTCTCAAACCATTTCTCTCACTCTCTCTGTATTCCTCACTATTTTTTCATCCTCACACAATCCTCCTATTTATGCATTATTATGAATTTATTTCAATCTATGATTTCCTCCACACAAATCTCAACCAAAATATAAAATAGATTTATCCCTTTTTTGGACTCAACTAAGTCCCTTTTAAGGAATTCCTAATCCCTATATTATCTACCTAATTCAACTCCACTCATATCCTTAATTTATTAAAAGAATATTTACAATAATCCTCACACTTACATTTTCCTCTCAATTTATTAAAAATGAGAAAAATAATTGGTAAAATAATTAAAAAGACATCACCGCCTATTTACACAATATTTTAATGAAAAATAAAGCAAGATGTTCCTGCATCAAACTCCCCATGTAGAGAAGTTTCCATAGACTCCTTTCTATGAGGTCTGTCGATTTTTTGTAATAATACAATAGCCACAAGACTTGATAACTTTCTCCCTCCAGGATTCCAAACTTTGTTCTGCCGCTAGTCCTTTAAAGTATCAACTCTGTTTGGTAACCCATCACTCACTCTGTCATTCGGATTCCATCGGCCTTTACAAAAATTTCTTCCACCAATTCCTCGGAGTAATTCCTCTTTGTATAATGCTTTCGTCTCCAACTGAGATGAACACTTAACTTTCCGAAGTGAAGAATAATCAAGAATTTTTTCTTGACCAAAAATATAGTCATTGATTGCTTTTATAGCAACAACTTTCTCGTCTGGTGATGTACCTGCACTCATCAACAAACTATTAGTTTAAAAAATGCAAGACCTTTCGACCACTTTTGATGCTTCAAGCACCAATCTCCCATCTTCGACTTTCTGGATTTCAGTAGATCTTGTTTTGAACTGCTGGCTGCTTTCATCTTTATCCTGCTGGATCAATATTTTTGTCTCCTTTATGTCTCTACGGAGATAACTTTCTTGCTTCCCCTAATATTTCATCTCAATTCCAAATAATTTCTGCTCAATTTATCTGAGTTCAACATCATATCTGTTAATGTCGTTTTCTGTACCTACAGTCACATTTTTAATTGAAAAGTTATAACATTCACTCAACTCTATAAATGTTAAAAACATTTCATCCTTCTCATGCACAGTAACTGCAATCTCTTCTGTATCAGATTCTGCAAGTTTCATCTCCCCTTCAGGTTCCTTAAGCCATCATTCCAAGAACTCTATTTCCATGTGAAATCTTTCCATCATTTCATTAGAACCTTCATTCCCAGCTTCATTCTTCTTTTGGAAATATTCTTGATTTATCTTGGTTTCTGTATCATCACATTGCAAAATTCTGTCAGCAATTTCATTAAACAAATTCATTTGTTTACCTCCTTGGAATATCACTTCGGCATTTTCATTATGCTTCTCCTCCATAACAGCTTCAACTGGTTGTCTTACACCAAACAAGAATTCATTTATGATTTCTTTCTACTGCAACAAATCAATACCTTCCTTCTCTGAAAGGCATTCTCCATCATACTTCACCTCAAGAGTTTCATTCATCTCTGTGAAAGTTTCCCTAAAATATCCATCATCTTTCGCACATCCTGCAAACATAAACAAACTGTGAGATTTAAAAATGCAAGGCTTCATAGCCTCATCTACTTCTCTTGTCAACAATTCTTCTGAACTATTCCAATAGTCCATGAGATCTTTCTCATTGATCTCTTCACCCAGAATTTCACCCTGTTCTAGGCCAAAAATGGAAACTTCCATTTTCAACTCAACCTCTCTGAGTTCTTCACATCCCATTTTCACACTCATCATCTTCTCGAGCTTCCTCAGCTCTTCTGTCAGCTGTATGTTTACCTGTTGTTCCGTCTTTTCCTGTAGCTTCTGCCATTTCACTTTCTTCCTCATGGTCCAACCATGTCTCTGGTCTTTATTTCTCTGCAACAATTCCATCAATAACTCAAGGTGAACTAATATCTTAGATTTATCCTGCTCATACTCTTCATCAGTCAACTGCTTACATATTCCACTTACCTTGGCATCTTCCTTCTTCTTTCTTCGGTTCAGGTCTTTCTCAGAACCTCCTAAATGACTATCAACATTCATCTTATCCTTCTTTGAGAACTTCATCTGTTTACTTGTGGATTTCATTCAATCCCATTTTCAGCAAGCCTTCATACTTTCCATTCAGAAATACAAGCTCTCTTCCTGTGGTTGACCTCTTTCAGTTCTCTGTCTTGGAATATTTCTGGAAACTCTCTTGCTCCTCTTTGCTGAAAAACAACAACTACAGTATTTCATGTGTTATAATGACCAAATATTTGGATGTTAGGCTCTACCGATCATGCACCCAATTATATTCAACCTTTGACTTGATTCAATACTTTTTGACCCAGGCTTTACATCAACTTTTCATATTGGATGAAAAATACACCTTCTGGTGCAATAACTCAATCTTAACTCAAGCTATCCAAATTTTCATTTGACCCTAACATCTGTTAGACTTCAAGGCCTGACCCAATAATTACAATAGTGGATATTTTGACTCTAATTCAAGTTATACAATCTTCTGACGAACATCCACCCTTAATATACTTTTATGTTGTAAAATATTCAGTCTCTCTCATACTCCATTCTTCAGAAAATATCACAAGTCACCAATAATTACATCATCTCCCATTATCATTTACTCACATGATACTTTAGCCTTTAAATTGAAATGCAATCCAATTTTCCCAAGATTTATTTTATGATGAAAATAAAATAAATCATTTAATTTCCAAAATTTAAAATATCTCTTTTAAATGAAATTTCATACCTTATGCTCCCTTCAAGGTTATTTAACAAACATTCTCTTCGAAATTTCAACTCTCCAGATTTCACTCTTCTGTGTTGTCTTTATCACTGTGAATATTCACATGCCGCTCATCACCTTAGCGCAAACAGTTTTCCTGCACTTCCATGCATCATACAACTGCACATTATAAATTGTACATCAATTCACATCTCTTCACCTTTGTACATAGAAAAAGCTACTCATGTTTTCAACCTCTTTGATGAATAATGTACAATTCGTACATTGTGTCCATCCTGAACAACACCTCCTTAGGCTCTACCATACGATGGTAAAACAAGGATTCTACAACATCGAGCAATTGTGGTTTGTTTTTGTTTTCAACCTTAAACACAAATCAAAATAATTCTCCCATTTCCAACTACAAGTCTTGGTCCAAAATGACGCAACTAAGATTGCGAAGAACCCACACTATGCATAATAAACCATCTCATATATTATATAATTCATGCTTCTCTTTCTATCACCCAGGATTAGTGCATTCTCCTTTTCCATTCATTTATGTGGAACTTAATTTCCTTTAAACTTATTGTGGCGATAAAACCTTATACATCCGCATTTAAAACATTTTCACTTTAATTTTGAACCGCATGTTGACATATCTATAAATCATTCCCACAAAAATACATATCTATAATTTCGATTTTGGTTAGAAAACCAAAAATTTCAACATATAATATGCTTGCCCACAATTTTACTTAACATACCTTTCCAATTTTCTGTGCCCTTCTAATTTGTCTGAGTGAACCTACTCTTAGCCCATTGATTGGTCTCTTCGCAAGCAAGATCTCCAAATGCACTTTCAACATTTTTGTCTATGTGAATTGCAAATCTTCAATTTTCGAATTGCAACTCAGTTTTACTACTCCATGGCCCTTAATTATCACGAAACATTATTGTTCTTGCAATCATTGAGATCTCCACTAATCTCTGTCTCTCCTTGACGGACAACTTCAAACAGAACACAACTATGGGCTGCCTTTAGTAAGCAAAAAAGAACTTATTCTCAATAAAGTGGACTCTCCATATGTGATTGAATTCATACTTTACTTTACTTTGAATGTGCAACATCAATTTTCTGTACAATCATAAAGCATAGAGGAAACTATTTATATTTTTCAAGCTTTTCAACTTCACTATCATCCACACATAAACTATGTTATATTTAGTTCCAACCAATTATAAAACATAGAACAACGATACTTATTGTCAAGATATATAAGTCGTAATGTCCTTTGAACCAAAGATCCTTCTGTTCACATTGGAATTGTGCTGTGACGACGAACGTAAATCAACATTTGAAGAAGCAGAGGGTTCCATTCACGAACCGAGATTCTCTGCAAATCCCACATCGATGTCGGAGGCTAAAAGAGTCCCCAATGAACCGTCCTCCCTCTCTGAATTGCTCCACCTTGTTCCTGGAACACTGGACCCTTGTTTATCATGACCACCCTCTCCATCCAACTCAAAATTCCATAGCTCTGCAAGCTTTGGTGCAGACTGGCAACCCGTGTAATGATTAATCGACTTCCTCTTATGCTACAATTATCATATGCCACCATGATGCTCTACTATTTACCCAACTTTACGCAACTACCATTCACCATTTACCAATACTTAATTCACTTTAAGAAAGCAACCGCTACATTTTGTTGAGACCACTGGCCGCACATATCATCACACAACCAAAGCAAACTTAACCAAAAAATACGATTCCAGCTCTATATCACATATGATTCATTACCATGAATCCACATTCTGTGTTTAAATGTCTTACGTAGAATTTAAACCGCATACATCATACCTCAGGAGTATTGCTATTACCACATGCTGCTATGCCATACGCTGCAATGGTCATTATACGTGTTGCCCTTTGTAAATTTTCCTACATCCACATACCTAGCCGCAACTACGTTACTGTTGCTCCCTTATGTCCACACCAATGCTTGCATTGGCTGCACTCCTCCACAATATGGTAATCACGACAGTCTCTAAGAATTTAAAGCCGCATACTCAAAACGCATCTTGCAGACTATTGTAACTGCACTTCACAATTTCGTTGTGGCTGTGTCAATACAAGTCTATGGTCTTTCAACCTTCGATTTTGATTGTAATCGCTACTGCACACCATTACAAAAACTGGTCTTCCAAGATCGACTATTTAAGACTGAATTCACGGTAGTGTGTTAAGACTATACACCCTCCACTGTGAACTCATTCTTTCATTCACAACTCATATATATATATAGTGTGTGTGTGTGTGTGTGTAGACTCAACACGCCACAATCTCTTACATATTTCAATCAACTCTCTCCCAGGAAATTCGACTTGCTCTCCTCGTTCACAGCAATCAAAACAAAACAACCTCAACATAACAAAGACTCATCCTCAAACTCATCTCCTTAGGCTATGATAACAAATGATAATAGGATTACACTATAAAATAGATCCTAGCATATGTAATAGACTTATTCAACCTTATCGTGAAAACTTAACTCAAAAAAGTCATACAAAGCTACTTAGATTCAAGTCCAAATAAAAAAAAAAGAGAGATTCAAACAATAACCGAGGTTCTTATATAAAATAAAACAAGAAATTTCAGATTCAAACCATTTGGCCGAATATTACAATGGATGGCCTCTCGGCTCTCGGCCCTTTTAAAAAAGTTCTCAAACCATTTCTCCCTCTCTCTCTGTATTCCTCACTATTTTTTCATCCTCACACAATCCTCCTATTTATACATAATTATGAATATATTTCAATCCATGATTTCCTCCACACAAATCTCAACCAAAATCTAAAATAGATTTATCCCTTTTTTGGACTCAACTAAGTCTCATTTAAGGAATTCCTAATCCCTAGATTATCTACCTAATTCAACTCCACTCATATCCTTAATTTATTAAAAGAATATTTAAAATAATCCTCAAACTTACATTTTCCTCTCAATTTATTAAAAATGAGCATAATAATTGATAAAATAATTAAAAAGATGTCACCCGCTATTTACACAATATTTTAATGAAAAATCAAGTAGGATGCTCCTGCATCGCATGAGTAGAATGGATAACGGATTTATTTTAAAATTATACCTTACCAATGCCTTTGACAAATTTAGGAACTCCTTCCTTTACTTTGTCCTTGGTTTTTGTGAAGACCTCATCTCTCTCATCCAGGCCTGCATTTCTAATCCCTGGGTCTCCCCTTTCATTAACTGGAGACCTAGACCTTTCTTTCAATCCACCGTAGCTTGAGACAAGTTTTTCCCTTATCCCACTTTCTCTTCATCCTCATAGCAGAATCCTTCAGTTGAGCACTAGATTTCAATCGTAGAGTGGGCTTAATTACAGGTATAAAATTCATTCATGGGGTCAAGAACATGAACCACTCCCAATTTGTTGATGACACCCTACTGATGGGAGGAGCTACTTGCATCATAGCCAGAAGATTCAAAATGTTTCTTAACAAATTCATGTATTATTCATGAGGTCAGATCAATTATCTCAAAAGTTGCATATATGGATGAAATGCAACTATGAATATCGGTCATAGCATTGCACAAATATTCGAGGTTCCATATAAATGGAGTCGGAACCACTTCAATTATATAGGTATGCCTGTCAGAAATGGACCTTTAAAGGAAGAGGTTTGGAGCATCACTATTGACAAGATGAAGAGGAAAATTCAACATTTGGGAGCCTCTTAGCTCGATTTGGTTGGGCGCCTGGTTCTTTTAAAAGTTGTGCTTTCAGCTCTGCCCCTTTACCACTTATCCCTGCTCCAAGCCCCTATTAATATTCAAAATATGGAAACCATAATAGGGCATTTTTTATGGCAAGGTGGAAAATGCGAAAAAAAATAAGTTCATCCTAGTAAAGTGGAGGCAGGTAACAAACAAGTATGAAAATCGAGGCCTTGGCATTCACATCCCTAAGCTGTTGAATGTTTCCTTCAGAGGAAAAATTGTTTGGCATTTAATCATTAGATAAAAAATGTGGTGGAAGAAAGTTCTAAAAAGGAAATACCTCTCAACATCAAGGTAGCATCTACTAGAACATCCCATCCCCAATAGTCCATGTTCACGTATATGGACTCTCTGCAATAAATCCACCCCCTCCCTCCATGAAAACACTTTCAAATTTCCCCATGGAGGCCGCAACAATGACATATGGAATGAAGAAATCATGGGCAAGCCTCCTCTGCCAAACAATTTGAGTCTTATTTTCATTCAAATGCATTTCAGAGAATTTGGGATCACCACCTTGAACCAAATATCAAATTGGAAAGACAATAATTGCCATTGTGAGGGTTGGTTGTTCCCAAATCTCCCCCCTCACCTTCACAATGAAAAAACAAAAATGGAAGGAATCCTTCATGGCGCTGCCCCTCTTCTAAAAGATGAAGAAGACAATTATAGATGGAACCCCTCTAGATCCTCTTACTCCATAAAAGCGAGATATGACACCCTCCACAGTGAACTCTTCCCTTATCCACCATGGGAAATCTAGAAGGAGGTATGGAAATATGAAGCTCCCCCTAAAATCAAAATCTTCATTTGGACCCTCATAAAGGGAAAGATTTTGACTGCTGATAATCTAAAAAAAAGAGGCATTCAGGGAGCCTCCAAATGCCCTCTATGCTCCATAGCCGGGGATTTTATACAACACCTCTTCATCGATTCCACCTTTGCAAAAAATTGTTGGAACACCCTCTCTGATAACCTCCAGATTGAGACTGATGCTAACGCCACAATCTTAGATATGATAGCTCAGTGGAAAAATAAATTCCCTTATGAAAAAAAAAAGGAAGAGTGTAGTCAAAATCATCTGTGACACGTTCTGTTATGTTCTCCTCTGGAACATATGGCTCATGCGGAACAAATTCATCTTTCATGAGCAAAAACCATGCACTCGAAAGGTGCAGAGCAAGACCTGGAGTCTGACTGTAGAGACCATTTTAGATAAAAATAACAGTCATTTTAACATCAATGATGTGCAAGTAGAGGAAAGACACCTATTCATAAGAGTGCTTGACATCCTCCTGAGGTACAATAAGCCCTCTACAAACCAGCCATTTCAAAAATCATAGTGGAAAGTAAGGCTCAAAGAGAAGGAGTTTCTAGAATGGTTTGATGGATTAAGTTGACCCAAGCTTTTCCTCGATGGAGACTCAAAATCAAACCCTGGAGCAGTTGGAGCAAGAGGACTCATCATGGATGATCATGGTAACAATTTTTCCTCCTTCGAGTGGGGATTGGGTCAGATGTCAAACAATAGAGCTGAAGCATATGCCTTAAAGCAAGGCCTACAAATAATTAAGAGGCTCAAAATTAAGAAGTCTATTGTTTTTGGGGACTCCTCTATTGTTATCAACATGATGTTGAAATCTGTACTCTCACCCAACATGGACCTCAGCAGATTGATCACGAGATTATGCAATTTCAGCAATGAGATAGAGGATCTAACTTTCCATCACATCCTCAGAGCTAATAATAAAAATGCCAACTCTTTGGCCAGTATGGCCTGCCTGACCTCCTGTTCAACTCTCTACCGAAGGTTTCACTGTCTTATCTCCTATTCTATGAGTCCTCTCCTTTGCGTGTTCTCTGTCATAATGATCTTCGATGCCCCCTTGATTTTATCCCTACAAGCCTGTCATCCCCATCCCCTTCTCAACACCTATCTCATGAACCTGTCCCCCCGCCCTTCTCTCTTCCTCAGCACACCCACCCGCTTCCTCCCTCCCTATTTATCCTCCTTCCCTCCTCCTTGCAGACCACTCTTCATTGTTGATCTGCACACATCCTGTTGCATCGCTTTCTTCCTGGATACTTCTTTCCACCTGCCTCAACCCCATCACGCTTCCTTGTCATATAGCTCCTCTGCTTCTTCGATCCCTCCCTCTCCCAACTGTGTTTTTTCTCTCCTTATCATCAGCCAACATGAAAAGTGAAAACTTCTTTCACTATTCTGGTATGTAAGCAGAAATGAACCTAATCAAAGCTTAGCTAAAGATCATGTAGGAGAAGCATAAGGAAATTACCAATTTCCTCCGTTATTAAGCTCAATCACTTACAAAGAAGCTAAGGGGAGCAAACAACCATTGCATGCATATAGAATAATATCTAGAAATTCTCCGCTACATGGTGGATAAAAGAACAGTCTAGAGCTTAAGCTCCAACAACGCAGCCAATGTCAACCCAAACAACAATCTCGACACCACGGACAACTCAAATGATCAGCAATGCAGTAGGAACTAGTCTTTCAGTTCATCTACAATCACCTTAAATATTATGTCTTTTAAATTCACTGTTATGTTGTTTCAGTTTGTTATAATTTACAAATAATCATATATGCAATACAATAGCAATAGTTAGCATGCATGAGGTTCAGTTTTTGCCACAGCAACCCTCCTTTACATTCTACTCTGTAACTCAGATGTAATGGAGTTCTCACTCCCCACACTTTTTGGAATATAATCAGCACCGGAATTTGTCAAAAAAAAAATTAACATTATATATTATTAATATCAAAATCAATTATTATATAACATTAGTATTAATAAATATTTTCATTAATAAGTTTCTATTTCCAAAATCCTAAAAATAAGTTCTTAAATTCTAGGGACTGAATATTATCTTGATAGATTTCTTCTTTTGAGTTAGTAATTTGAATGGATCATGTTGGCTTGACATGTTGAATGATTTACATCCTTTAGAGGTGGATGAGAGGTCATAATTCCTCTTTTCGGTCACGTGATGTTGGGATAGGAACCCTACCTTGATTTGACCTACTTGAAGTATGGGTCAATGTAGCATGTATATATCCATAAAATCATGAAAATAATATATAAAATAAGATATAACACAAACTTCATATTTTAACATGTTGTATTCATCATTAATTGCATAATAGGCATATTAATAATTGTCAAAGAGAGGTTTATGAGGTAGAAATTGGGTCAAAATGTCTCAAAAGTGAGCCTAATGATTTGCAATGTTTGCAATGTAAAGCCCAATTAATGAACATTATGACGCAAACAAGACAGCCTCTCTTAAATAAGGGATATTGGTCCCAATCAATTAAAATGGAATATACAATCCATTTCCATGAAAAACAAAGAATCCATTGGAGGAAAAAAAATATATTCTTTTAAATAGTGATAAAAGTGTCATTAATTGGTTGATGGAAAGTTGGAGTTTTTCTAGCCACATTATCCATTTTTCGTCTCTATATGTTCTTTATTTCTTTGACGAGATCCAAAACATGGTGCTCACCTAGCTTTCCCATGTGTGAGCATGCATTAGAAGGGAAATATGGTTTTATGCCCATATCACCATTAAATATTACAATATGTGAAGGTTGGTTAATTCTGAATTCGAGGGGATTTGAGCATGCCTCAAGTACGCATCTATTATGGAAATGTTGGGAATGTGCAGAGAAATAAATATAACATTTGAATGTTTTCTCTTTAAATTTTGTAGAGTAGTTAGTCATTGAATTTGAAGAGTGCACCATCAAAATGAAGGCACCAAACTAGGCTACAAAAAGTGCCTAGATCATATGTTGTTTCAACTCCAATCTTCATAAAATATATCAAATTGCATGTAGGTAGAGTGTATTTTTGGATTGGTTAGATCATGGATCATTTTCCTCGCTCTGAAAAGGATGAATTTTCAAAACATTTGGACTATCTCATGGCATCTAAAAAAATTATACTAACTTTTCTTACTAGGCAGGAAGAGATGGGAACCTCCGGTGTGCATGCTCAATTAGTCCTCATGAATTAGAAAATTTGTCTTTTGCAGACCAAGTTTGAAATATTGCATTCGAACTTCAATTTGGTATAGAGCGCCACTTGGCTAATTTAGAAGCTTCGTCATGGATTGGTGCACTTGGAATTGGACTGGCTATGAATTTGGGACTGAATGTAATGGTGTCTCCAATTGCGGGGGGGAAGGTGCATCAAGATTTTGGTGAGGTGGTTGAGGAAGGCTTACTCATTGTTCCTCTACAGTTGAGGTAGATGGTAGAGAATCAAGAAGAATACAATTCCAATTCTGGTGTTATTGGATAGGATTATATATTGAAAGTATGTTACCATATTAGCAGTACGTTGGTGAATATAGGCTTTTTAATATTAATAGTGTATCATGTAGTCCGACAAAGAGGAAAGAATATATTTTTGGGTTTATTTTTAACATCATAAATGAATCACTTATTAAATATGTAAAAAGTTCTAACCTTGAAATGAAATTACTATTATTAGAAAACCCACAATCATTTCTTAAAAAAAACAACAACAAATTTAATAATTTAAAATTGTTGAATTTATTTTATACTAAAAACAACAAGCTTAATTAATAATTTAAACTTGCAATTTTGAACAAACTTTTGTAACCAATTACTTATTTTTTCAAGTTTAATTTTCTTCATTTTATATTTTTTTAGAGGGTGGTTCACGGACACTAGTGATCACTACATCCACACAAAAATCCAAGTAGATCAACTCGAAGAGATCTACCTACCGACCAAACAAGCAGGGCCTAACCCGAAGGGAATCAACGAGATTTGACCCCATGACCTCCAACTAATGAGGTACTTAGCAATGTGAACTCGACCAACTGAGCTAACCCTTGAGGCTCTTAATTTTAGATATATGTTATACTATAAATGAATTAACACTAATTGATGGATTCAATAGAAGATGGGACTAACCAAAAGGTAGAGTAAACTATGAAATATGGTTTAAAGTACATAAATTTGTGACTTTTTTGCTTTATCTCCCTGCAAATTAAAGTTTCGTCGGAGAAGAAACATAAATAGCAGGAGAAAAAAGAATAACATTAGATCTAAGAAGCATGGTTGCAGATTGAATCAACTTGTGAATACATACAACATTAAGTCTTGTTCCCTCCTTTCAGTGTCGTTAGGAGTAGCCAACACGATGAGTGTTGGTATAGGATGATACCAAATATTTTTATATATTAGAGATACAAAACCTTATAATAACTCTCTCCAATGGACAGGAGGAATCATAAGAACCATGACGAAATAATAAAAATCAGGGGAGGAAGCAGGTTATTCAGGTTACATTCTATTGGGTATAGTTGAACTATCCTTTCGGTTCAATTTTCTTCTACATGAAAACAAAACAAGGCAGACACCTACAACCATTCAACAAATCCTGAAGGAGGACCATGAAGGGAAAAATAAGTCAGAGGACGGTTATGGAAGTTTCGAGTGCAGAATAGCGGAATAATGAGTCAAATGCAATGTTTACTGGTGCATGGTATGGTGTTGTTGGCTTCAAAATTAATGCTCTGAAGGACCAATGGAATAGAACCAGCCATTTCATATGGTGAATCCGGTGAATCAAAATGATGTGTATGAAGGTAATATCATGGCCATGATTTATCATGTTGGATCCATGGTCGTTACAGGATGGAAGCCATGGAATAGAGGTTGGTTCAGTCAAGCTCAACATAATTAATCTTGGTTGGTGGAGGTAGACATTTTTGAGTTTTGATAAGTCAACATCTTCATGAAGGGAATGATTCTGGATGCCCCCATTGGGCTCTTTGAGCTACAGGCATGATGGAGTATGTTAAGATGGAGGTTCTCAGTGAATTTTTAACAACCAAAAGGGTTAATCTGTCCAGATTTGAGCTCTGGTGTTGACAACCAAATATCAATGCTTCGATCTAGACCAATCTATCCAAGATGAGCTAGCTAAGGTGGAGAAAAATATGTGATTGGTAAGATTCACATTAGATAGACAAGTGTATTAAAGATACTAGGTGGAGGGGAAGCTATAGATAAAATAGCTAGCGAGTAGATATCCAATGGGTCTTGGGGATCATATCTAATAGCTAATGGGATCACACTAGATAAAAAGAAGCCAAATTACCTAATTCTTCAACCACGCTTGGACACATGCTCATATTCCCCTGAAGTGATTGGTGGAAAGTTGTCAATCTTGCCATGACAGGTGGCACAATTACCTTGAAGTATCTAAAATATGGTTGGCCAAAAGAAAAGTTGATTAGTCATCCTGTTAGTAGGGGCCAGTAAAGAGTGTATAACAAACACACTTCACGTGTCTTTGCAGAGTGTCCTAGGTTGGCTTTCACAGGATTGGAAATCACATGGTATTAAGTAAAAAGTTTGAGTTCTGACAAGGTTGGGCTTGCACTCTCTGGGATAAGTGCCACAACACAAATGAAATACCTTGTGTTATAGACAATGGAGGGAAAATCTTGGTCCATAGATTTGGAAATTGATATTTCACAATTAATAGAAGTTACAATAGCAGTTGAAAAGGAGCAGGACTCAAGAAGACGCCAACATTGGAAAAGATACGCAAAGAGGGGGGGGGGGGCACAAAAGCAATCGACCAGACCAAAACATAGAGGATATTTTAGGCCAGACTACTGTTAGATTGACCTTGAGATCAAGAATTCCGAACTTTGAATTAGATGATGACATGTTAAGGGATTAATAACATTTGTCGAGGCCTCAAAGAAGGAAATATAGAGACAAAAAAAACAAGCCAATTAAATCACAAGAAGGGGTGCAAAAATTATTCCTCGGTGTAGACTTATATTGGGAAAATGTTACCAGGCTATG
Source organism: Pinus albicaulis (assembly GCA_034641835.2). NCBI lineage: Eukaryota > Viridiplantae > Streptophyta > Pinopsida > Pinales > Pinaceae > Pinus > Pinus albicaulis. Next base: position 1,061,466,107 of record CM076575.1, on the reverse strand, counting down.
GAAGAGATTACTTGTCAGCATATGCGATTTCATCAGGATGAATGGGGGCCAAATCAAGGAGTGGTTCCAAAAAATCTATTCCTCACTATTAGGATATAGACCGAAAGTTAGTGTAATGGTCAATGGGTGGTTTGGATTCCACTTCCTTAAGGAGGAAGATGCGTCCAATATTGTTTCATCGCCATGGGTCAACAGAAGAGGGTTCCTGGTATTACAACACTAGAAAGTGAAGTTGATTGAGTCTTAGAAGTTCCGAAGCGGAAAATAATTTGGGCCAAAATTCTTGGATTTCCAATTAAGCTATGGAAAAAAGGGGTAGTCCAGGAAATTGTTGGGAATATTGGAAAATGACACTATGTGAATGAGGGGTGTATGGGTTTGACTGACAAGAATTCTTTCTAGTTTCTAGTGGAGGTTGACCTCATGGTCAGATTGCTAACGTATATTGATTTATATTGGGCCACTTTTTCAATCGATCAAAATATTTATTATTGGGTGATTCTGTTTCGTTTTCTTTAGTGCCACAACACTGCACATCTACTCAAGAATTTCCCAAATTGATTCATATGGAGTGGATCCCAAGCTAATGATACTTGGCTGAAAAGTAGTAATTTTGCCAAGATGGTAGTAGAAAAGAGTGATGAAGGACATCCCCATCAACCAATGGCACAAAAAGGAGTAAGTGTGGCATATGATCTGACCAATACCAATATGATCTCAGAAATGGACAAGAGAACCCCGTCAAGAGATGATATAGGAAAAAAAAAATGGTCAGTTGGACCACTCCTCCAAGTAGACATGACAAGACCACACCCAAAAGAAAAGTCAAGGAAAGTGAAATATAAGGCACCAAATTACGCAAAATGTCATTACTATCTCCCATCCGCAATAGAAAGGTTTTGGGGACAGATTCCTCCCCTTCCTATGATGATGAGGAAATACAAGCTCGTGAAGGAAACCTAAACATAGGGCTTCAACCAACTTCAGTTAAGAAACAATCTATCCTCAACATGAAATTGAAAAAGGGCAGATCAAAGTCACCTAGAACAAGAAGAAGAAATAAAATAGAGACAATATATGAAATCCTCTCTCTATGTGGGTGAATGGTACATGATTATCAGAAGTCATGGAAGAATCACTACTCCTAGCTTTCAATCTTGACCCTTCTATAATCTCCAATGAAGAATTAGAGGATAATAATTACCAGGACCTTTGAGAAATTTTTCCTGCTGCCAAGGTAATCTAATGAGGATTATGTCCCTAAAAATCAGGGGCATGGGATCAACCCACACTAGAATATCCCTTAAGAATAATATCAAGAAAAAATTCCCTTCTATTGTATTCTTACAATAAACTATGATGACAAAGGAGAATGCCATCAAATCTTTCCTTAATATATGCCCGAACTGAAGGGATTGCGCATCCAATGCATAGGGAAATTCTAGGGGTATTGCTGCCATTTGGGATCCAAATATTTTCAAATTCAAAGCATTCAATTGGTGTGAAAGTATTATTTTTAATGGTGATTTTATGGGAAGTCCTCATAGACTGAGAATAATGAACATCGATGCTCCCTATGACATGCGTAGGGAATTTTTGGACAATGTTGAATATTCTGGCATCCTGGATATTAGACTGTGGATTATTGCTGGAAATATGAACATAAAAATGAATATAAATGAATGTTGGGGGTGTAGGGCCAAGGCTTATCCATTAGCCAACTATGTAAAAAAAAATTGACAACAAATCCCTCATATATTTTGCTTCGGTCCCTATATTCCCTACCTAGAGAAATGGGCAAATAGGCGATGAGGTCGTTTCTAAAAGAATTCATCGATTCCTGGTTGACTCTTCCATGTTCTAGAAATTTGACCATTTAAAGTCATGGGATTTATTCTTTGATTCCCCTGATCATGATTCTATTATGTTGCAATGGTTAGATTTGTTTGAAGACTTAAAGAGATCTTTCAAATTCAACCCCATGTGGCTGGAAAACTCTGACATCTAGAAATTGGTAATCTAGTCATGGTTTGTTCCACTAATTTCAGCACCTAACAATCCCATAATGAGATTAAAAAACAAGGTTATCATATTGAAAAAGTATGCCAGGGAATGGATATTCAATAGAAGAGCTAAAGACTTTCAAGAGCTCCTTACAATTGAGGCATATATTTAGAGACTATGGGATCTGATAGCACTTGGGGTTTTCTCTTCCCATAAAAAAAATGGATCTTAAACCTAGTGATGAAAGAAGAAAAGATACTACAAGCACAAGAAGTTTAATGGAGGAAAAGAGTCATCTAACTTGGTTAAAGAGTGGGGATCGGAACAAAAGAAATTTCCATAGGGTTGCATCCAAGAGGAAACAAATCAGTTACATTTGTACCACTAAAGATGAGGATGGAAACTATTTTCCTTTTTCCAAGGAGCTCAAAAGAGAGGCCATTCATTTTTACATGAATCAATTTTCTGGAAAGGAGGGAGATAGTATCAATGAGAAGATGAACTTTGCCAATATGTTTGCAGTGATCGTCAACGAAGAGGACATAGTTGTGATGGAAAAAACTATTTTGGAGGAAGATCTTATGCATACTATAAAGGATATGGCCAATGACAAGAGCCTTAGGCCAGATGGATGACCCATTGAACTATTTTCTTTCTTCTTTGAGCAACTGGGTTTAGATCTGATCAACATGGTTGAGGAGGTCGGAATTTCATGGCACATCCTAGGTGTTATCAACTCAACATCTCTTGCTCTTATACTTATTATCCCATTTAATTTTTTGATTATAAGGAGTCACATTTCATTTTCTGATTATAGGCATATATCGTCATGCAATTTTGTCTATAAAATGATGTAAAAGTTGCTTGCTAATAGAATTAAGAAAATAAATTTTCCTCAAATTTCCCTAGATAAATTTGTATTTTTTTCTAACAGAAGGATTCAAGATGAAATAGAAATCACCCAAGAATGCATCCACTCAGTCAAAACAATAAATATGAAATCATGTCTAATGAAATTTGACCTCCACAAGGCATCTGAATGTGTGGATTGGGAGTTTCTCTCAATGATCCTATATAAAATTGTTTTTTTGCATAGGAATGTTCAGTGGATAATGGCTTTCTTAAAATCTACGTTGATGGTTGTTCTCATTGATAGGGTTCCAACTCATTTCTTCAAATTTTATAGGGGGCTCCGCCAAGGATGTGCATTATCTCCCCTTCGTTGCATTCTGATCCTGAATGCCTTCAGTAGGGGAGTTAAGGCTAGGTCAAAGGAAACATTGAGATCTGGATGCAAACTCCCCATAGGATGAAAAATCTATGATCTAGTTTTTATTGATGAAGTACTGTGTGCTGTTGAAACAAAACTTTCTGAGTGGGTCACTTTTCATAGGATCTTCATGGATTTCGGTAAAGCTTATGGTCTCTACATAAAAAAAGACAAAACTAAACTGATAGCGATTGTGGTGGATGACCCAGAAGTACTTGAAATATTAGCCTTTTTTGGAATAAAAAATTTCTCTATGAAACATGGTTTTAAATACTATGGATGTTTTCTAAAGCCCAACAATTACTTATTGAATGATTGGGAATGGATTATTTCTAAATTTGAAAAAAAAAATATTGTTGGGACCATGGGGGCTTCACTGCAGGAGGAATACCATACAACATGGGTTCATATTGGAGGATTTATATTGAGGAAAAAATGACATAATATATTGGGGGATATATAGGGGGGTAAAGGGTTTTAATATTGGAAAGTATACAAAATTGAGCTAAAAGTTAATGCAAAAATACAAAGGGGTATCTAGAACGTTAATGAAAAAATGGATACCTATAATATATAGTGACAGTAGGTGTTTTTTAAATTGGGAAGGTGTATTGGGTTCATATTCGTAGGGGGCTAAATATTGTGATTTTTAGAGATAATTTCCAATATGTAGTCAAATTAGGGGTATTTTTTATTATGCCACGAATGCACACGATATATCAGAGGTTCATTGAGTGAACCCGTGTGGATGGAACCAAAGATGGTTGACAATCGGTGGAAGAGTCATTATGATAACGAATATTTTGACCACCATCTCAGTTTACTCGATGCATCTCTTTCATCTTCCCCAGTTTGTCATTAACAAGATAGACCCAATGGTGGCTAAGTTTTTTTGGTCTGGTTCTGGTGTGGAAAAGAAGATCCATCTAATTGGGTTAAAATCCATTGCTAGGTCGATTGCATGTGGAGGTTGGGGCATTATTGAGACATGAGGCTTTAACTTGACCCATTTGGTAGAAAATTTTTGGAGGTTATTTTTTGAGAAAGGGTTATCACAGAGCATAGTGAAAGACAAATACTCTTTTCAATGTAGATTCAAGGAATGGATTATTGAGGGGGCACCTTCATCTAGCTGAAATTTCAAGCTTTTGGGAAGTATTAGAGTTTCCATTTTGTGGCCATGTAGTAACCTTTGATGGGTGGTTGGAAATGGACAGAGGATCCACATTGGTTTGGATTCCATCAAGGGTTTCAATGGTTTCCACTCACTCCCAATATAAATATTTAATTCTCTCTCCTATATGGGGATTGAAACCCTTAATAGACTATGGGAGAGATCTAGGCCTATTTGTGTTTCTAAAAATGTCGATTTTTGAGTAGCTTGGGAGGCACTCCAAGTCCCATGGTTCGGGGTTTGGAGGGAAAAGCGCCACAATATTCACTTGTAGGCTTGGATCCCAAGGTAGGGGTTTTGTACCCATTGTTATTTGGGCCAAAACCATGAGCACATTTCGATGTGTGACGGATGAGGATGATAGATCTCATTGAGACGAATCCAACACAATGAAAATCATCTGATTCTGAGTTGTAGAAATGGAGATATGAAGTTTTGAAGTCTAGAAGTGGGTTGGTAAAAAATGTGTTAAGGTCATCTTGATGAAAATAAACCTCTTGACAGCTTGCTAAGCCCTATGATGGACATTGGAGGAAGCCCTTCTTATGATTATAAATAGAAGGTGTTGTGTAGTCATTTTATACATCCATTTGTGAAACATATCATAGATATCTCTCTGAATTTTGGCCGAGCTCAAGAGAAGGAGGACAAAGGAGTTAAGGGCTTGTTTGGGTAATAATATACTTGTGATAAGGCTCAGCTATTACACTAGGTAGGCCAGGCCTAAAGGAAAATATGGGCATGATTTAAGGTGATATTCTTCACTGTTTTGGGTCTGAATTGAGTAGGTAACAAAGGCCAAAGATTAGCATTAATTCTATACTATTTGAGGGTGGAAAATCCTACAATAAGGTTGTTGCATATAGGTAGGTGGAAATCTAAGGTAGTTGTAGTGACTTGAAGGAAGACCAAGGTTTATTGGAGGGCTAGGGCAACAACAAACTACCTCAACCTCTGAAGAAAGGACAACCACATTCAAGGAGAGAAATTTTCGGCAGAAGTTAAGGGTTGGAAAGGGAATGTGATATTGCTCTAACCAGGCCTGGGTTGCTGCATAGGAGAATTCCTCAAACAATGAGTTGGAGGTGAATTTTTGGACTGGGTTGCTGCATAGGAGAATTCCTCAAACAATGAGTTGGAGGTGAATTTTTGGAGGTGTTGGATCCATGATTTTGGATCAGTTTTTGGATATGAGTTATTGCAGCCGTAGGAGCCGATTTGAAGGCTTGATTTGGTGATCAGAAGCCTTTCTAGGAGAAGATCCTATAGTGGGGATTTGGGAGCCATTGGTGGAGGGAAACATGTTGGCTACCCAAAGTGTCCCTAGAAAAGCAACCTTGAAGTGATGTAGACAGTTGAAGGTTGAGTGAAGTTTGGTGTGTAATGTGCATCACTTTGATCGAAAAAAGTGACTGTTATATTGGTGGATTGGAGCTCAAGGAATCGCCAACCTAGAAGAGAATATTGGATCAACACATGTACATGCAGCAAAAGTGACTTGTAGCAGTAATAGGTGGCATCCCTCCTCGAGTCTCTATGTGTTGTCCTTTGAAGGAATAAGGGGAGACTAGGGAGTAGTACGAAAGTGAAGAATCAATAGGACAATATATGACATAAATTTTTCTTTGAATGTTTTCCTTGTATCTTGTATGCCATAGACTATTGTATTATTCAAATTGGTTTAATATAAAGAAGATTGGGTTGCACAATATTCTACAACATTAGTTAAAAATTGCGTATACTTTTTCATAAATGATTTACTGCTTTATTTTTTCCGTTGTTCAATGTAGTTCTTGTTGAGATTATTGGTTTGGTAGCATCAGTGATTCTAATATTCTAACCTAGACCCAAGATTTTGGAAATTGAGCATGGTATCAAGGCGTGTCTGAGCTACTTTGGAAGTCAGTTAATCAAAGTTGTGCACAACGAAGTATAACTTAAGAGGGACTCTGGTCACATTGTAGGTGACAATGTCGAAGTCGCAAGAAAGTCTCTGGTATGAGGATAGGTTGGAGGGGTTTTCCAACTATATTCCATGGAAGAAAAGGATAAAGTTGTTCTTGTAGGTAAACGGGATCTGCGAGTTCGTCAAGAAATCCATTAAGAAGAAAATTGATCCAAAGGAGCTGGAAGTGTACAAAGTTTTTGATACGAGGGCGAGATTGATCATCATAGATGGTGTGAAGGATCCCCTAATACCTCATTTGTCCAAGAAGAACATTGCACATGAGATGTGGATGGATCTTCAGAATTTTTTCTAGAATAAGAACGAGAAACATGTACTAGTATTGGAGGATAAGTTGAAGTCCACCAAGATGATAAAGGGTGAAGGACTGACTTCATTTCTGAGGATATTGTCTCAGGTCTAAAATGAGCTTGTTGTCGTCTACATGACTATTTCAGATAGTGATATGGTAAGGATTGCCCTGAAAGGGTTCATCGATGAATGGAATCCCTTCATTGAAGGGATCATTGCCAGAGAGATGTTGTTAGACTGAAGTAGGCTATGGGACAACTTCATTCAAGAAGAATGGCGAGACGAGGATCTCCATCCAACGAAGAGGGCTTATGAGGACATGGAACTTGCAGAAGGAATGTAGGGTAAGCAAAAGAAGGACTTGAGTAAAGTCAAGTGTTTCAATTGTGTTGAGATGGTTCATTTTTCATCAAGATGTCCAATGACGAAGATGGTAGATGATGAGAAGAGAAAAGGGAGGTAGGTCATTGGTGTTGCCACTTCTGCTGAGATAGATGATCTCACGAGGAGATTGGAGGAGGAGGAATTTTCTATGATATCTCGTTTCTGGCAAGGTACTGTCGATGAGGATGGATGGTATGTGGACAGTGGTGCGACGAAAAATATGACAAGGTCACAGGAGTTTTTTGAGACTCTTGCTGAATGGGATCGAATTTACACATGCTGTTGGGCGAAAAGATTCAGAAGGAGATCCGAGGATCGAGATTTGTGCCATTCAAGTTGGAGGCAAGACAAGTGATGCAGGTGGAGGATGTACTGTTTGTACTAGGACTCAGATATAGCATGATATTTGTATCGATGATTGAGAAGTAGGGTTTTGAGGTCTTGTTTAAGGATGGGAAGACAAGACTCAGACCTAAAGCCTCTACATCTGGTGGGATTGTGCTTGGAGTAAGAGATCATGGTCTCCACAGGTTGATGAGCAAGCCTATGGATCATGGGAAGAATAAGTAGGTGGAGCAAGTGCAGGTTCTAGAGAAGTAGGTGAAGGTGCAGGATTATAGGGGCAGGTACAGGTTCTAGCGAAGAAGGTCCTGGTTCTAAATGCTTAGAGGGATTCTAGTTCTAGCAGGAGATTTCATATTCAAAGGGAGTATTTGCAGCCCAAGAAGACCGTGTGGTTAGTGGGGCACAAGGGCGCTCCTACAACTTCCAATAAGGAATCATGGAGGGAATGGAAGACATTTCGGGAAAAGAAGAAGAAGCATGATGCTTCCAGTGACAACCACACTTCCGAGAGAGGTGTAGTTCATGCTACACGGATTGTTGCAGTGGTGAGTGCCAGGAGTTGGGTGAGTGTTGCAAGTAGTTATGATAATAATGACGTACTTCGTAGTGTTGGAAGTACCTCCCTCGCTGAGAGCGAGATTGATTTTTTAATAGCTTGGGAGGTACTCCAAGCCCTAGGGTTCACGATTTGGAGGGAAAAGCGCCACAAGAGTTACTTGTGGGCTTGGAACCCAAGGTACGAGTTTTGTACCCATTGTGATTTGGGCCAAAACCATGAGAAAATTTTCACATGTAATGGATGAGGATGATAGCTCTCATCAAGACAAATCCAACGCAACAAGAATCACCCGATTCTAATTTCTAGAAATGGAGATATGAATTTTTGAAGTCTAGAAGTGGGTTTGTGCAAAATGTGTTAAGGTTGGGTTGATGATAATAAGCCTCTTGACAGCTTGTCAAGCCCTATGATGGACGTTGGAGGAATCCCTTCTTATGATTATAAATATAATGTATTGTGGAGTCATTTTAGACATCCATTTGTACAACATCTCATAAATCTCCCTCTGAAATTTGGCCTAGCTTAAGAGAAGGAGGACAAAGGAGTTAAGGGTTTTTTTTGCCAAGAATACACATGTGATAATGCTAAGATACTACAGGAGATAGGCCGTAGGCATAAAGGAAAATCAAGGCACATTGATTGAAAGTGATATTCTTCACTGTTTTGGGTCTGAATTGAGCATGTTACAAAACCAAAATATCAACGTTAATTATGGACTATTTGAGGGTGCATTTGAGGGTGGAAAACCCCACAACAAGGTTGCCACAGACGTGCAGGTGGAGATCTAGGGAAGCCACAATGACTTAAAGGAAGACAAAGGTCTATTTGAGGGCTAGGACAACAAAAAACTACCTCGACCTCTGAAGAAGGGACAACCACATTCAAGGAGAGAAACTATGGGCAGAAGTTAAGGGCTGGAAAGGGACTGTGATGTTTCCATAAATAGGCCTAGATTTTTGGATAACAGCATACCTAAAACAGTGAGTTGGAGGTGCACTTTTGGAGGTGTTGGATCCATGACTTTGGATCAGTTTTTGGATCTGAGTTATTACAGCCTATGTGAGCTAATTTGAAGACTTGATATGGTGATCGTAAGTCCGTCTAGGAGTAGATCCTATAGTGCAGAGTTGGGAGCCATTGGTCTAGTAGAGGGCAGCGTGTTGGCTACCGAAAGTATCCCTATAAAAGCGATCTTGAAGTGACAAAGACAACTGAAGGTTGGGTGAAGTTTGGGGCCTAATTTGCAACACTTCGATAGGCCAAAATGACTGCTAGATTGGCGGATTGGAGCTCAAAGTTTGGCCAGCCTAGAAGAGGAGATTGGATCAGCCCATGTACATGCAACAAAAGTGACTTGCAACAATGTTGGATGCTATCCTTCCTGGAGTCTCTATGTGTTGTCCTTTGAAGCATTATGGGGTGACTAGAGAGCATTATGGAAGAGAAGGACCGATAGGACAACATACGACATAGAAGCTGCAAAGAAGATTGTCATTGTATCGTGTATACCATAAATTGTTTTATTATTCAGATTGGCTTGATATAAGGAAGTTTGGTTTGTACATTATTGTGCAATATTTATTAAAAATTATGTATACTTGTGCATATGTGATTTACTGCTTTATATTATCCGGTGTGCAAAGTAGTTCTTGTTGAGATTCTTGGTTCGGTAGCGTAAGTGATTCTAAGATTCTAACCTAGACCCAACATCATGGAAATTGAACACAGAAATGGCCACATGCATGGCAGATTGGCTTACAAGAGAACATGACACCTCGTAAACACTATTGCAGTAGTTTATATATGGATCAATTCCACTTCTTAATAAGTATAGTTTGCTAAGTGTGGGCGGGGGCGGGGGGGGCAAATGGTCGATGAAAGAATCCACGACGAGGAGGCCTACGACCACGTACATGTAGAAAATTGAATAACTGTTAAATTATTCAACGAGATTGTCCTGATCACACACTATTTTAGCTTCATGCATAATACATAACCTCTTCTACTATTGATCATCAATTTGCGGAAATATAAACAATCGCATGCGCACATTAAAACCATAAACAATCACACATATAAACACAGTATTTATGGGAAAGCTTAAAGCTGAAAACCCCCAACTATATTTATATTATAATGATAGAGATCATGTAACAATCATTGTACAAACTCCTCACAAGCTCTCAGTACAATCTCCAATTGTTACACACTACACAAGCTCAGATCATACAAAACACATGCTCCAATCTGCTCCACCTGTTAGCCAGCCTCTACTGCGCAATCCAATATGGATAATTACCAGATCAAGGTTCAAATCCCACTGGTATGTACTGTGCAATCCTCATTGGCTTCTCAATCAATGTGTGTGCAATTCTCATGCACCAGTATAGTCACAACTGATAGTCACACTTGCTCTTTCACCTACCTCTTCACTGGTCTCCACTGAAACTGTCCATGCACTGAAGTTAACTGATGTATTATTTAGTTTATTTATGAGTTAATAATTAGTGAATTAATTAATAATTAATTCACACCACTCTCACTAATTGTATCAATCGGTTAGACTAGATACAACTAGCTCAACTAAGTTAAACTGAACACAACTCCATTAACTGTCTCATCAACTCCACCAAACTCTGTCACATGATTTCTAATGATACGACACACAGCCACTCCACTAAACCCTAGAATGGCATAATTCCTTGTCGGTGCATGTGCGAAATCCGGTCATCAAACTGAAGTGCTCCAAGAGGATAAGATAATGTTTAGAGTCCAAATATTATTAAGAGCTAATAATATTCGACATATCTATTTTTAGACTGGCAATCTAAAAATAGATTCCGCCCAGTATGTCTAAAAATAGAAGTCCATCTATTTTTCCAACTTGACCAACCATCCACAAATAGCATCCTGCAACTCATAGAATATGATCCATATGTCTAAAAATAGACTTTGCGCCAAAATAGCCTATGGGCCCACTTAGTGAAGGCGACTTCTTTCCACTAAGCTCATCATCTTGTTGCAATCTCAACACTCCCTCTCAACAAGATAAGGATTATCTGCCACCCCTATCCTGCCTCTGTGGTATTCGAATTTGTTCCTGGTGAGCGCCTTCGTCAAGATATCAGCATCCTGATCCTCCGTAGGAATGTAAGAAAGTAACATGATCTTCCGCTGCACACAATCTCTGATATGATGATACCAGATGTCAATGTGTTTAGATCTATCATGAAATACTGGATTAACCGAGAGTTTGATGCAACTCTGATTATCACAATATATCACAGTAGGATCTAAGTGTGAACCAAACAATCCAACCAAGATCTTCCTCATCCATATAGCCTTGAATACGATAAACGCGGCTGCTTATACTCGACCTGCGCTGGTGAGTGCACGGATCTACGCTACCAACATGCCAAAAATTATTTGTCGACACGATGCGAAAATCCTCCCTTCCAAGCTCTTTCGTGGTTGGGCTCGCCCGCCCAATACGCATCCGTGAAGCCACACAGCTTCACCTCATCTGATTGTCTGTACCATAATCCATATCCTGATGTGCCTCTGAGATATCTCAATGCATGCTTCCCCGCCTTCCAAAAGAGCTTGGTAGGATTAACCATAGCTTGTGAAAGATGGTTAATAGCATAGCATATGTCGGGTCATGTATTGACCAGATACATAAGCGACCCACCAACTGTTGATAAATAATGGCATCCACTACCTCTGCCGATGTAGCATCCTCTTTCTTCCAATTTCCTAGAAGAGGAGTGTCGATAGGCTTGCAGCCTTGCATGTGAAACTTCTCCAGTATCTCCTGGGCATACTTGCCTTGAGACACAAACAGTTCACCTTCCCACTGCCATATTTCCAATCCAAGGAAATAATGAAGAGGCCCAAGTCCTTCATCTCAAACTCCTTTGCAAGATTTGCCTTGCATGAGTGTATCAACTACTCATCACTGTCAAAATCAGATCATCTACATACAGTATGATGATCAACAGCTTCCCCTCCACCACAATCTGGTACAGGTTTGGATCCGCCTCACTCTAGGAGAATCCAAGCCCGGTGAAGTAGCTGTCTATCCGAGTGTACCAAGCACGAGGTGCTTGCTTCAGCCCATACAGTGCTCTCTTGAGTCGGCACACATGCGACTCACTGCTGAAGATCTCAAAACCTTCGGGCTGCTCTATGTACACCTCCTCCTCAATGACTACGTTGAGGAACGCAGTCTTCACATCCATCTGATGAATGTGCCACCCCATCTGCACTGAGAGAGCAAGAATCGTCCGTATGGAAGAATACCTTGCGACAGGTGCAAAGGTCTCCTCATAATCGATCCCCTCAATCTGTGAAAAGCCTCGAGCAACAAATCTTGCCTTGTACTTCTCCACACTCCCGTCAGCTGCTTGCTTCACTTTGTAGATCCATCTCGAACCCACCACTGATTTCCCTTTCGGCCTTGGGACAATCTCCCATGCACTGTTTCTGACAATCGAATCATACTCTTCCACCATGGCATCTACCCATGCGGGATCCTCCACAGCTTCCTCGAAAGAGGATGGCTCTGTCACGATACACTTGCTCATAAGAGCCATGTATCCAGTGTACCGGTCAGGTGACTGTCTCTGTCTGCGCTGTGATGTAGGTGCTCCTACAACCTTCTCTTCATCTTGACCGGTCGCTCGACACGTAGTGCGCATGCGCCCTCTGATGGTTGGCGCTGCATGGGTGGTTTCTTCCACCTCCTGAACCTCCTCTTGTGGCTGATCCACGTCCGGAAGCTCCTCCTTAGGAACTAACAGCTCCTCATCTGCATGCAAGTGTAGCTCCCTCTCAAGCGAACACTGCATGGCTTTCTCCTCCTGAAATTTTATATCCCGTCGCACAACAGTCTTGCGACTGTCTAACAAATACACCCGATAGTTGTGAGGTGTATCGGTGTACCCCAAAAATATTCCAACCTTAGCGGTTGGATCCAACTTCCTTCTTGCATCCTTCGTCACATGCATGTAGACGAGTGAACCAAAAAATCCTCAAATGGGAAATATCGAATGCTCTTTTGACATGCTCCTCGGGTGTACTCATGCCAAGTATCCTATGAGGACAACGGTTACGCATATCTGCCGATGTGCATGCCTGCCTAGGGGTATTGTGGTGAGCCTGATGCATACAACATCACCGTGTAGCACCCACGATCGTTGTTCTTTCGCTCGGCCAGCTTGGGTCTTGTTGTGGGTTGTGAGGTGCTATGGGCTCTCTCTTCGAATTCCTTACTGTGACCCTTAAAAGTCCTTGAATTCACTAATGATGAATTCACCACCATTGTCCGCTCTAAGAGCCTTCACCAGCTTCCCCAATTCTTCCTCAACTTGGAAGGTGCTTTCAACTCACATAACTTTGAGTATGTCTCGCTCTTCTTCTGCATGAAGAAGATCCGACACTTACGAGAAAAATCATCAACAAATATCACATAATACCTGTGCTTTGCTGTCGAAGCTACTGAGAAAGGTCCACACACGTCTATGTGAATTCTCTCAAGGATCGTCGTGGCGCGACTATCCTTCTCGTGAAAGGTGGCTTTCATAAATTTTCCCAAGGTACATCCCTTGCACTGATCTGACTGCGCAAGAGTACCCTTAGGAAGCCCAGTAGAAATCTGCTACAGTATCTTCAAAGCTCCATGGTGAAGGTGGCCCAATCTCCGGTGCCACAACTCGCCATCATCTCGGCTCACCACTCCTTCTGCCTTGCCTGCCATTGCTACACAACCATCTACCTGCAATTGATAAAGGTTCTTAACTCGAACCCCTATCTTTCGGGTTTCACCAGTTGCCTTACTGCGCAGGAAAGCCTTTCCCTCGCTAAAGACAACATCATATCCCTTGTCTTCTAACATCGCCACAGAGATAAGATTCTTCTTCAATCCTGGAACATACATCACTTCCTTCAATACGAAGGGTTTACCAGACTCCCTCTCAAAGGAAATGGTACCGATACTGGTCGCACTGTATCTACCATCATTTCCCATCTCGATGTGCACTCCAAGATCTTTCTCATCCAGATCAGTAAAAAAATCTCGATCTCCTGTCATGTGAAAAGACGCACCACTGTCCAGAAACCACACTGATCCTGCCACACTTGAGACCAAGCATGCGATCAGCGAAAAATCCAGCTCAAACTGCGAGGCTAAGGCCTCTCCAGCTGCAGATCCAGCAGCCTGCTTATTTTTCTTCTTCTGCGGACAATTTGTGGCATAATGTCCGTGTTGGTGACAGTGAAAGCACTTCACCTTGGACATGTCCTGCTTCTTTCCTTTCGCATCGGAATGAGAAGCTTTCTTGCTCTTCCCCTTCTTTGCTTTGGCAACCAAAGCGCAATTCTCTTCATCAGAGTTCTTTGATGAAGATCCGTCCCTGGTACTTCGCCTTATCTCCTCTTGCACAAGATCCGACCAAAGTCGCTCCCATCCTGGAAATTTCTCCCGACCATTGACAGAGTCTTGATAGGAATGCCAACTCTTCGGAAGCCCAAGGAGAGCCAAGCTCACCAAGTCCTCATCATCAACAGTCACCCCCACACTTCCCAGCTCATCCCTGCATTGGATGAACTTCGTGAGGTACTTGGGCATACTATCGCCTTTCTCCATCTTTATGTGTCTGAGTTTATCCTTGAGCGCCAACTTCCTCTGGTCGCTCTTGCTTTGGAATAAATCTGTCAACGCTTTCCACATCAAGTATGGAGAAGCTTTTCCATGCAGGCTGGATACAATGTGATCCTTCACGCCCTCCAACGGAATCCTTCGACACTTTGTTGTCTTCTTTTGCCAAGCCTCGGTGCGGCGGCGCGGCATGATGAGCTTTGGGACTTCGGCATCTGTGAACTCCCTCAACCCATTGTCATCTAACACCGCCTCCATCCTTTGTCCTTCCATGCAATATAATTCGAGCTTCCCTCGAGGGCATGCTCCATAGCAATCGTTGAAAGACATCTCCAACTTTGACACCAAGAAAACAACTACTTAAATTTGAATTCCACGACACAAAAAAACTCAACGCTTCAATGTTTTGCAATTGCCCCAGCCAGTCAATGTTTGCTTTGATACCATGTAGAAATTTGAATAAGCGATATATTATTCACTGAGATTCTCCTGATTACACACTATTTTAGCTTCATGCATAATACAAAATCTCTTCTACCATTGATCATCACATGCGGAAATAAAATCAATTGCATGCATACATTAAAACCACAAACAATCACACATATGAACACAGTATTTAATGGGAAAGCTTAAAACTGAAAACCCCAACTATCTGTATATTATATGTCATGGAGATCATGTAACAATCATAGTACAAAAGCTCCTCACAAGCTCTCATGCACACCCTCAATTGCTACACACTATCAAGCTAGATCTAGAAAAACACATGCTCCAATCTTTTGCCACTTGATAGCCAGCCCTCTGTTACGTAATCCAATATGGATAATTTTGAGATCAAGGTTCAATCCACCCGGTATGTACTACACAATCCTCATTGGAATCTCCATCGATGTGTGTGCAAATCTCATGCACCAGTATAGTCACAACTGATAGTCAAACTTTCTCTTTCACCTACCTCTTCACTGGTCTCCATTGAAACTGTCCATGCACTGAAGTTAAATGATGTATTCTTTAGTTGATTAATGAGTTAATAATTAGTGAATTAATTAATAATTAATTCACACCACTCTCACTAATTTTATCAATCAGTTAGACTAGATATAACTAGCTCAACTAAGTTAAACTGAACACAACTCCATTAACTGTCTCATCAACTCCACCAAACTCTGTCACATGAGTTCTAACTGAAGTCAACCATGCAATAGCTCCACTAAACCCTAGGAATAGCGTAATTCCTTCTGTCAGCTGCATGTGCCACATCCGTGCACTTAACTGAAGTGCTCCAAGAGGATAAGATAATGTTTAGAGTCCAAATATTATTAAGAGCTAATAATATTCGACATATCTATTTTTAGACTGGCAATCTAAAAATAGATTCCGCCCAGTATGTCTAAAAATATAATTCCATCTATTTCTTCCGACTTGACCAACCATCCACAAATAGCATCTTGCAACTCATAGAACATGATCCATATGTCTAAAAATAGACATAGTCTAAAAATAGACTTTGCGCCAAAAATAGCCTGTGGGCCCACTTAGTGAAGGCGACTTCTTTTCACTAAGATCATCTGTTGCAATCTCAACAATTACTTCGAGATCTCTTCCCCTCCCATTCACAGAATGCACCTTTCTCATTTGGAAATGTGATTCTCCCTTGAAGCTCAAATGCTTCTCTTGGCTCATCATCCACAATAGAGTCCTCACCTCGAGAAATATTCTAAAGAGAGCCTTTTCTAGCCCTGGATGGTTCCCTCTTTGTAGGTTGGATTTAGAGAATAACCCTCACCTATTCATGCACTGTCCTTTTGCCTCTGAAATATAGGTGGAGGTATCAATTCTTTTGGGAATCCCTGTTGTTAGTAATGTACCCTCCATCCATGATTGCATCCTCCTTTGGAACTGCAGAATGGAGGCCTTCAAGACTGTCCCTCTCTATGTTCTATGGGGAATTTGGAGGGCCCATAATGCTTTTATTTTCGAAGGAAAAGCTCTAGACATCAAAAAATTTTCTATAGGTATAATGGAATTCATCCAAGACATTGGCCCTTGGCAACCAAAAATACCTTGTCGATCTATCTCTTATTTTGATGTGGAAGGAATTTATCCAATATGTTTCTTTGATGGGGCTTCCTCCATTGGTGACCATGGATGTGGGGTTGTTCTTTATTTCGACCCACATGTTCACTTCCATTTCTCCTGGTATGGTGGTAGAGGAGACAACTGTATGGCTAAGGTATTATCTCTTTGGGGCGTCCTGCAATGTGCTTCCTGGCTTGGCATTGAAAAAATCTTAATCATTAGTGACTCCTTATCAACAATTAACTAGGTGAAAGGCATCTGGTATGTTGATGACCCTCATCTCTGGAACTAGATGATGCGGATTAGGAATCTTCTGCCTCTCATCCTAGAAATCTCATTCAAACATGTCTACCACGAACAAAATTCAGAGGCAAATTCTCTTTCAAATCTCGACCACTCCCTTTGCTCAGGGTTCATGTTCTTTGAACTCTTTTCTGGTGGTCGGAGACGTGACACGAGTTTTTTTGAGATCTAGTTCCCTCCTTTGTCTCTTGGTTTTTTGTTTACAATTTTGCATTGAACTTAATGGATTTTTGTTGGTTTCCTCTATTTATGATTTTCTTTTTTGCTACTGTGGGTGATGTATCTTTATTCTCTTTGGTTTAATGATTTGACAATGCAATGGATTCTGTCTTGAGACATATGCTGGTGGAATAAATTATTTAACTCCTTGCTATTTGTGAGACATGCATTAAGATAAATATTCCATTTTTGCATCCATTTGTTGTTTTGTCTCATCCAAGATATCCTTCTTTCACACATACCTTCATTGAAGATAGCTTTCGCCCCATCTATCTCCTCCCATTTACTCAATTCTATTTCGATACCTTATAAAATGCACCATGACAATTGCTTCGATGAGAGTTGCCCCTCTCTGTTAACATATCCTTCAATACTCCTTCATCGAATTGGCCGGATCTCATTTCGAACAAAATGATATTTGTCTCATCATCGTCACAACCACAAATTGCTGTGAGAAGGAAGGAGCCAAGGTGACATGATGGAAAGTAAGACTCCCCGCATTCAACGCTCCGAAACGAGGGGCGTCCCACCGCCTAAACACGCCAACGCGGACTCGCTGCTTTCAACGGTTCTCAAGGGCCATCCTATCTCAATTTCAGGTTCAGTTCATTCAATATGTACGGAGTGCAATTGATTTCTCCAATGGATATGGAGCACACTCAATTTTACCTACGCCTATTGAATTGTTCAAATCTACAATTTCTGTCTTTAGAGGACTCAAATTTTCTTTCTCTGATCATAGATTTGATTCATCGTAACTGATAAGGACAAGTTCAAATTTGAAGGGTTGGTTATAATTTCAATTAGAAGGGAACATGTTCATGTCACCCTTCAACAATGAAAAGCTTTAAAAAAAAAACATTTCGATTGACAACATTATGCATTTTTTACTTTTCATTTTCAATCGAAGTTATTTCTATAAAATAAATTAAATTCGTAGATGACAAGTAGTGTTGTATCTCAAATTGGCCCAATCAATTTGAGCTTTGTTAACTTCTTTATTTGGCTTAAACATTCTTGCAATCAGAGCACTATTCCATCTCTCAATTCTTTCATTGAAAACTTTCTCAGATTTTGTGGCCCTAAAATGGAGAAGTATGAGGATTTCTTTGGGTAGACATAAACTATTATCATATTTTAACAAAATAAATTGTATCCTATCACAAAATAAAATTACAAATGAATCCAAATCTTTAAAAAAATTCAAAAGAATAAAATTGTCATTTATAAAATCATAAAATCAAAAGCTCATTTATTTACTTATCATAGAATTTCATCCTAACAAAATGTAAAAAAAAGAGAGATAAACTCAATTCCCTTTATTCCCATATATATTTTTTATATTGAATTCTATATGGATTGTCAGAGTTTCAATCTCCCATCCACTAGGATGTAGGGTTTTATTTTTTCATTTGCTAAACTCACAAGTAACATGTAGAGAGTTCTAAATGGTGATGTATAATGAAACTAAACTATTTAAATCTAAACATTGATTTGGATAAACTATACTTTGAAACCAAGGTTGTAAAATGCTTCCCAAATGTTGAAAATCATTAGCCAAAGGGATATATGATAAGGATATATAACTACTTGAAATAATAGTCCTCTTCTATGTCTTCATATACATAACTCATCTAATGGGAAAGGTGAAGGAATGAAGTTATTTTGATCCAATCAAGAAAAACAATTAACCACATGGAAGTAGGAAATTTTGGATTATCATTGACTTGTGTTGTTTATCTTATTGATCACTAAATGATTGAAGGACATATGTGTGAAGTTATATTTGGTCGTGGAGGAGATCAAAAAAATTCTTTTTGAATTAGTTTATGAGAGGAGGTTGTAACATTTCCAATTACTTCTAGTCATTCTAATTGGTGAAAATTTGACATTATCATCCTCAAATTTATTTACTTTCTACATTGGAATCAATGGAACTTGAATTTAAAATTAAAATTACATAAAATTAACAAAGTAGGTAAGCTTAAAAGCTTATCTAAACAATTTCTTGGCTAAGGTTTTGTCTTTTTGGAGGGTAAGGAGTAAGGAATTAGGTTAACGGTACAATACCAAGAGACATCTTGTAGGAGCGAAAGCATGTATCCTCATGGACTATTAGTGAGTAATCTTGTAGGAGCTAAAGCATGTATCCTATTAGTGAGTAATTCCAAGTGGTATGGTTTTCCTTGAATAAGGGTGATGATAACCCATGAGTTGTCCATTCTAGATATTCCACATGGTATGATTTTCTTTCAATAAAGGTGATGATTGTTGACATTTTTTAACCAATAACAACTAGTAATTAATGTCAACACTGAGCGATGATAAGTTTTTATCTTGTATATCCAAAAAATAAAAGGGTAAGTTCAAAAGGTCTCCTTTATTGTTGTAAAGACTAGTGAAAATTCACAAGTACCCAACCAATTTTGACCTCCCGAGCCTCTTGTTGTCTAACCTCAACAATAGAAAATAATGGTCCCCAACTAGATTTTGAAAGCATGTTTTTACATTTGGAATTTGAAATACAAAATGGACAAATAGTTTGGAATAAACATTCCTTTGTACTCTAGAAAGGAGGGCCCCAAACAAACTTGGCCATAAATGGTCTATAATTAACCTTCACAAAGTAATACCTAGAAAAGTGTGTATATATACCTTATTTCAATGCCATCCAAAAAAGGTTATTGTAGTTTAAACTTTGTAGGAAGAAAAGATTCTTTTTGGCAATGTTAGTACTATGTATACACAATTATTATGTATTAAAATGAATGGGGCAACCATACAATGATTTTTTACCAAATAGATTCAGACATACTTTGGGAAAGAAAATTTGGATGATTATGGCATTAAAACTAATGGGACAAGCATACAATCACTTTTTACCAAATAGATTCAGACATACTTTGGAAGGCAAATTTGGATATTCATTGTCCTTCAATGTGTGTATTGGCACAATTAACGGGAGATTCGGCAAGCAGATCCAACCATGTTCTTGCATGTGAATTTGTGTGTTTTTTTGTGAGAACATCAACCCATAAGGAAACAACATATCAATCTTATGTTAGCCACTGATAGTGAAAACTTAATTTCCCCATATATAATCAGAATTATATTGCAAAGACCTATCCTATATGAATATCCTATTTCACCATGAATGACTTGTTTATTCTTTAAACAGTGTAATAATATATTAGATCTAAATAGTGCATTAAATGTATTGAACACTTATATTGATAATCTAAATCTTTAACATAATTTCAATTTACATTTAAATATTTAAAAATAAAATATTTATTTTAAATTTCATAAATTTCGAAATCATTTAGTTTTTATTTATATCTAAATATTTAAAATATATATATATATATATATATATATATATATATATTTTAAATTTCATAAATTTTAATATTATATAGTTTATATATATATATATATATATATATATATGAATATATAAAAACATTTTTTATAAAAGAAGTATCAATAATTCACTCTTACATAATAATAATAATAAATATTTATAAACATTACCATTCATATATATATACAAAAAAGTTTAAAAGCCTTTTTTCATAAAGGAAAATTCTTAAAAACATTATATATATATATATATATATGCACCATATAATTAACTAAAATTTAAAAGCCATATCATTAACTTATTATAGCAGAAATACTTACTTAAAAATACTTCAAAACATTATATTATAATATTATACTTATATAGAAATATTCAACAAAGTAGACAATACTTATATAAAAATATTTATCAAGACAAACAATAAAACAACCTAGAATTAACCCTCATGCCTTTTCAAATAAACCCACTCTACCCTAGAATCAATTCTCAAAATAAATCTCAGACCAATTAAACCCAACCTGCCTTAGAATCAATCCTCATAATAAATCTCAGATCAACTAAACCCACTGTGACCTAGAATCAATCTTCAAAATAAATCTCAAACCAACTAAACCCACAATGCATTAGAATCAATCCTCGTAGTAAACCTCAATGACTCAATCCTCATAGTAATCCTAAGCGAATGGACCAACTAAACCCACCCATGTGGCCTATTGTTCAGGTTTGATGAACGTGATTTATTAAAAAACATAAATGATATTAAAAAACCAAAAACCATACTTGGTAACTCTAAAATTTGGATATTCATCTATGCATCTCACCTAAACCCCAACCATCGGGAGAAAAAAACTTAAGTAACAAGTTGTTGCATTATTCACAATCCATCAAAGTTGCAAGCTTGATAATCTCTGAAGACTCTTGGATGAAGTCCATTACTCCAATATCATTGAAATGTACCTTCAAATTGACTCTTGGATGAAGTCCATTACTCTAACATCATTGAAATGTACCTTCAAATTAAATGCCATTGTCGTCCAAACACAGTCTCTCTATAAGAGGGTAGAAGTGAACCAAAGCTTCTCACAAGTTTTTCTTCAAAGACTCCATTGAGGAGGCCGATCCCTAGGATGGGTACAAGATAATCTTCTAATTGTAGTAAAAAGTGGCATTATGAAGATCAAAAGTTATCAAGTCACATTACTTGTGGTTAAATGGCCTAGGAGGATATACACAATATTTCAGCTGCACAATTATGTATGTTTGCATCATATGCTTTCTCATCATTCTCATCATGTTCACTGCACAAGATTTATCTAGACCATATAAACCATTGAGCATAGCTTGTGGAGTATGTTCTTGGAATCTATTCTTAAGCCATGGTAATTAGGAATAATTCTTATGAACCGGATTGAAGTTCAACCATTTTTGCAGAAAAGCACCCATATCATCGACAATATTTGAAAAGGACCATCTATTTCTAGCGTTTAATGCTTGACCACATCACAACCATTTAAGTGTTGGGCTAAGGTTTAACCACACCACTACAACATCATCGATCGCTGAAATTTTTAAAACCCAAATTGACAAGCATTGTCAAGGCAATGAAAATGGACGCTTAGAAAACTAGTACGGTTATTACGGTTTAAGAACAATATTACGGTTACACAAAATTTAATGAAGTTTATAAAAGCTGTAGCAACCGAACATCTCACGGTTTTAATTTGACCTACCAACCTTCCGGTACATAATTTTTTTTTTTTTTATTCATAGCAGAATCAATAAGCTTGATACTCTTGATGTGTAATATCTACGGAATGGCATTAATATTTCTTCAAATTTATTGCTGGAAGACTGATGGTTGAAATGTTAGTTGCGTCCATTGTACCTAGAATGAACAAGGAAACCAAGGGTTAGTGGCCAACCTCGAGAGATATCTGGAAAATTTATCCAAAAGCCAATAGCCCTTCACATGACATTTTATTATATTATCTGATTTTTTTTTTTAAACCAGCAGAAATAAAAATTTGAATTTTTTCAGACCTGTAATATTTTCATTGCATTTCTGAGACGTGTTAGAGCCCTTTTGACTGGCTGTGACAGGTTCAATTTTGAACCATGGGTGGGAGTATTCATTTTTCTTTTAAATTTTAGACCTCCTGTTAAAATAACATTTTTCCCACCCAAAACATGTGTTTTTGTTATCTCCCGCTGGCTTAGTGATTAGGGTTTTTGTTGTGGGTCTTGTTCTTACAACTGCCTTATTGCAACTTCTTACGGGTGCCAGTTCCGTCTCAATAATTTTCAGTTTTTGAAGTTGCATTTTTCAAGAATTCTACTAAGTTCAATAGTTAAGATGCAGGATTGGGGGATCTAATGCAATTTCTTCCGGGTGTAAGTTCAATAGTTAAGATGCAGGATTGGGGGATCTAATGCAATTTCTTCTGGGTGCAATTTCAGTCTCAACAATCTGTGGTTTTCGAAGCTGCATTCTTCATGGATTCTACTAAATTCAATTGTCAAGATGTAGGATTGGGGGATCTATTGCAATTTCTTCCTGGTGCAATTTCAATATCAACCATCTGCGGTTTTTGAAACTGCATTCTTCAGGTATTCTACTAAGTCCAATAGTCAAGTTGCAGGATTGGGGGATCTATTCATGGTTTTCTTAGCTTTCATCAGAATGGTTTAAAATGCATCCAAACCCTTGAGAATATTGATGCTAGTAGAATTTCCCCCAATATGATCTAAATCAATGTGAATGGCACACATGGGCAAATAAAATTCCTTCATCGGATCTATCGATGTGGGATACAAAGCACTGTTATTTGCTATACGCTTTCTGTATGTATGAAGCTATGTAGGTGGGTTCTCATAAACAGTGATTTATATTGTTTGTATTTTACTACAGATAGCAAGATTGAAATTCTGAGTTATTATTAGATTGAAAGCAGAGCAGAAGCCTTACAAGACCTTGTCTGATAAAGAATAAGATTCTCATGCTACAGTAAGGAAATATCTTGGTTTATTTATCTGCTGCATGCATGATATTCATACATATCTATATGCATTCTCACCTGCAAAGTACAGAAATATTCCTTTCTAGCTCATGAAAAACAATAGTTATCAATTTTGCAAAATCCAGGAGAAATCCATAAATTATGAATGTTATTTACTAAATATAAGGTGATCATCTGTAGTAGCTGGGATCTCCTTTTTTCTTTGATTGACGCTGACATCCATCCTTCTATAAAAAGGTCAGGCACCTACGTATGCACATATTCCATTGTCATTGGGTATAAATTACTGTGTTGCTGTCCAAAATCGGTCTCATTCATCTCGAGGAAGGGGTGTTGAGGTTAACTGCATCTCTAAGGAGGTTTTAGGGTTGTGATTTCTATCATTTCACTTCAATGGAAGGCAAGTACCCACATATTCAAAGCTCACCAAAACCACCTGTTTCTCATGGACCATCAAGCTTGATGCATAATTCGCTCTTCCAGCAACAACAGCCACAGATGCCTCTGCAACATCATCGGCAACAGGTTTTAGAGCCTGTATTTGATCTTGCTTGTAACGTGTTCTTTTCAATGCGTTCATTGCTATTGTTTAAGTAATTCCTAGCTTCAACTTGTGCGTATTTACTATTAGTGTTTATCAATATGGTTGGGTTTAGTGTTTTGATTGCACTTGTTAGGATTTTCAAATTTTGATGGTACTTAGAAGAGGGGAACGATATTTTTTATTTGGGAGGTTGTTTTTGTTGTTTGTTCTTGGATGCTCCTAAACAGGGATGTAGGCCCGAGGTATCTCATTAATTTGTATTTGAAAACTCCAGCTACAGGGATTAATGCAGCTCATCTCCATTACATGCAGATCCAGAAACAACAGCTGCAGATGTTTTGGCAACAACAGATGCAACAGATGGAACACGTTGCAGGTGATTTTGTTTACTTTCCTTTTTTCTTCTGTTTCGCATGACCTTTCCATTTCAATAGATTTTTATTCCTGCATGTATGTACCAACTGGTATCGTCTTCTCTCATACATAATTATATGCATTATGCCTTCAAGGAGGCCCTACTGGGTGGGTTGAGGAGCCATTTAATTGTGTAGCAAAAAACCCTCTTATTCTATAACTTGGCGGAATCCAGTGATAAAAAAGCATGTTTTTTACAATCAAAATATGCAATTTCACACATTATGATAGTCTGATGGATTTCTCATTCCCCATTTTCATTGGAACATCTTCACACTGCAATTTCAGCAATCGAAACTTGTAATTTCAAAACTTCATGAATAGTGGCAGCCATATTTTTAAGGAGAAAAATACAGAAAACAAGGCTTCCTTGCTACGATTAGCTTATTCTGGTAGGTTGGCCCTAGCTGAAAGGTAGGTGAACCCTTCTCATTCAGGTAAGGTCCTGAATAGGAGGTGTGATCAGTTTGGGAGAGAAGGGTTGACCAGGACCTTAGTTGGTTGACCTTTCACTCAGTCAAGATCTTACCTAAGGTCAAGACCTTTTTCTGCCCTTTTAACGAAGAGCATAATGGGCAGGAATTTTTCACCTTTGCCTGAAAACACTCATTTCCATGGTCAGATAAGGTATAACCAATCCTTCTATCTCAGGTAAGTAACTAAATATCAACAAATTTCATATTTGTACAAGCATTGTGTAACGAGGGTTATTAAGGGCTTAGAAATATGTTAGTATTTGACAAATTTATAAGCTAAAGGAATATGGCTTATGAGATGTATTTTGTCGCTGACAGAGTTTAAGCAACATCAACTTCCTCTTGCCAGAATTAAGAAAATAATGAAATTTGATGAAGATGTGAAGGTGGGATGATTGTAGGTCTTTTTTTTTCTTTTGAAGTATTCTTTTTTAATCGAGTATTTGGTGTTCTGTTTTTCGCTCATAATACACTGTGCATGAGTAGATGATAAGTGTTGAAGCCCTTGTCCTATTCTCAAAGGCATGCGAGCTTTTCATTTTGGAGCTTACATTACGTTCATGGTTACATACAGAAGAGAACAAAAGACGTACTTTGCATAGAAATGATATTGCGGGAGCTATAAGGAGCTAAAGGACATTCTTCCTCCATGTATGTACCAACTGGTATCATCTTCTCTCATACATAATTATATGCATTATGCCTTGAAGGAGGCCCTACTGGGTGGGTTGAGGAGCCATTTAATTGTGTAGCAAACAACCCTCTTATTCTATAACTTGGCGGAATCCAGTGATAAAAAAACATGTTTTTGACAATCAAAATAAGCAATTTCACACATTATGATAGTCTGATGGATTTCTCAATCCCCACTTTCATTGGAACATCTTCACACTGCAATTTCAGCAATCAAAACTTGTAATTTCAAAACTTCATGAATAGTGGCAGCCATATTTTTAAGGAGAAAAATACAGAAAACAAGGCTTCCTTGCTACGATTAGCTTATTCCGGTAGGTTGGCCCTGGCTGAAAGGTAGGTGAACCCTTCTCATTCATGTAAGGTCTTGAATAGGAGGTGTGATCAGTTTGGGAGAGAAGGGTTGACCAGGACCTTAGTTGGTTGACCTTTCACTCAGTCAAGATCTTACCTAAGGTCAAGACCTTTTTCTGCCCTTTTAACGAAGAGCATAATGGGCAGGACTTTTCCACCTTTGCCTGAAAACACTCATTGCCACGGTCAGATAAGGTATAACCAATCCTTCTATCTCAGGTAAGTAACTAAATATCAACAAATTTCATATTTGTACAAGCATTGTGTAACGAGGGTTATTAAGGGCTTAGTAATATGTTAGTATTTGAAAAATTTATAAGCTAAATGAATCTGGCTTATGAGATGTATTTTTTTACTGACAGAGTTTAAGTAGCATCAACTTCGGGTTTTAGTTCAGTGTTTATGTTTTAGGGTTTAGGGTTTTAGTTTAAGTTTCAGGGATTTGCAAGTCGCTTGCCAGAGAGAGATGGCGGGCTCGAGAGACAAAACCTCCTTGTACTTCAAAAAATAAGAAGAAGAAAGCGAAGAAGAGGAAGACAGTGAAGATGATTCTGATGAAGGAGAAGATGTTCCTACAAGGGAGCCTCGCAAGGACGCAGTCTACAACGCCGATAGACTGCATGAAAAGCTTGAAGAAATCGCGTGGCCCGGTAACCTCGACTGGATGGAGAATCTCGGCATTAATTATAAGACGGAACAAAAAATCGATGTCAATGATGACCTAACGTGCAAGATGGCCTTCTACACAGAGGCATTGGAGGGGACACGAGAGGCCTATGAAAAATTGCAGGCCCTGGGGATTCCCTTCCTTAGGCCCCCAGATTACTACACGGAGATGGTGAAGAGCGATTCTCACATGCTCAAGGTGAAGGACAAGCTCATATTTCAGAAGAAGATGGTGGAGGAGTTCGAGGAGAGGAAGAAGGCAAGGGAGTCGAAGAAGCTTTCGAAGGCTGTCCAGGCAGAGAAATTCAAAGAGAGGGCGAAGCAGAAGAAACACGACATTGAATCCATCAAAAAATGGAGAAAAATGCGATAGGATAGCGGGTTTACAGCTGGTGACAAGTACGAGATGCCTCTCGATCTCGGGGATGGAGAAGGAGATGGTCCCATTCCTCTAAAGAAGAATATTAAGAGAGGGGTGGCTCCTGGTGATAGGTCTGGCGGCAAGTCCAGACATGGTGCTGGAATGCAATCATCAGCTAAAGGTGGGATGATTATAGGTATTTTTTTTCTTTTGAAGTATTCTCTTTTAATCGAGTATTTGGTGTTCTGTTTTTCGCTCATAATACATGAGTAGATGATAAGTGTTGAAGCCCCTGTCCTATTCTCAAAGGCATGCAAGATTTTCATTTTGGAGCTTACATTACGTTCATGGTTACATGCAAAAGAGAACAAAAGACGTACTTTGCATAGAAATTATATTGCAGGAGCTATAAGTAGGGGTGATGTTCTTGATTTTCTTCTTGATATTGTTCCTAGAGATGAAGTCAAGGTAAATTCATGTAATGCTGAAATCACTTTTTATCATCAAATGGCATTATTATATATACAATTTTTGGCAGATTCAAAGCCTATTTACATTTTCCTAATGACACAATCATGTATACCAGACAGTTAAGGTTTTTAAAGCATTTTCTCACCGCAATGACATAATTACATGTAAAAATCGTGGCAGCTCAAAATTGTCTATCTTTCTGGCTATTTTCATCCCATCAAGAAATACATGCTAAGCCATCATTGCATCAAGATAGCCTCTTCCCTACCTACCCATCAAGCAGGGAAAGTGCATGAGCATTGAGATCTAGCTCCTACATCTTGCTTTTTACATTCGTTTCTTTCGACAAGCAATCAAATGAGCTAATCTTAGAAATTTAGAATCTATAAGGTTTAGTTACCTTTTCTTTACGAAAATTTTCAAACATTCTGACACATCTCTTTCTTCACGGGAAGAGGACAAAGCCTGTTCTGATTGCTTGCCAGACACTCCAGATAGATTTGTAGCAACATCGAGGATCCTTGAGAAGGACAACCCACCAATAGAGCTGTGGTGAAAGCATACCTGTTAAAAGATCTTGTATCCAAATACATACTTATTTACCTGTTAAAACTTAAAAGGACTTGTATCCAAGTACACACCTCTTTAGCAAATCGAAAAAAATAAATAAAAAATTTATTCATCATAATCAAACAATTACAATAGAACCCTTGACATCCCAAGATCCTGGTTGTGTCTTTCTGGTAACGGAAGAACAGATAAAACACTGCAGATGCATTTTCTGTTTGAATTACTGAAAATGAGGGCCCTAGTTATAGGTATTTGTTTGGGTGTGTAATTCATATTTAACATGGTGATTGCTTTTGTGTTAATCACTGGCGAAATCATTTTTACAGAAAAAAGAATTTGCACCGAGAGGTGCAAAGTAACGCCAGTAGTGGGGAATGTGGAAAATAATAATTAAGTAAAATATATGGAAATTTTAGTTTTTATATATTTTTTAATAGGAGGTGAAATTTAAAAAGGAATTTACACTAACATAATTGTCTCAGAGCAATGACATAGTAATGATGGTATCCTTCTCTTTCTGTTCCCTTATCATCCTATGCTTTACTAGATGAATTTAAAGTTTAAATTTTAAATTCCAACTATTTTAAAATGAAATAAAAATTTCAAAAATAATTTTTTTTGTGAACTTGAATACTTATTATACACAACTTTCAAATCACCCTCTTTTCCATTCTTATAGAATCCTGCAATCATATTAGCACATTCCCAACACAAATAAAATCAAACATTGAAACCCTCTTTTAAACACAAATGACAAGAAATTCAAAAACTCTCTGCATAAAAAGAAAGCATGTAATTGTAACGTAAAATATTACAGACCCTATACTTGAATACAAAGTAAGAAATACTAGGACATTTAACACATTTACTGTCCCTCACTCTTAAGATGGTATCAGGGTAAATAGGTTTTTCCGTGATACAATGTTGATATATATATATATATATATATATGCTCATGAAGAGTTTAACACATTTACAACAAGGGAATTGCAAGGTATTAAAGTATATGGAATTTTCCATGATACAACGTTAATATGATCATTATCCCTAAGGGAATTAGACCAGAGGGAATTGAAATTGATTTTAGGTAGATATAATGATATATTCCTGAAATTTTAACACATTCACAACTGAAGGGATTTCGAACAGAGGGAATCGGAACTGGATCAGAAGGAATTGAAATTGATTTTGAGATCAACAGACAGTTTAATCCTAACACAAGTGAAAGCCCCACTGATTTTCTAGTCAACAGGTCAACACATGGCAAACAATTCATATCTCCTTGTTAAGTTGTTTTTATTTATTTTGAAAATCTTGGATAATCCGTTAAACATATTAACTTTCAGGGGTCGATATTGTTACCACTACAATGCGAATACCTACATCTAGCCACTGGAAGAAATATGTATGAATATTTTTAAAATGATATAAATTGAAAGTATAGTTGATTTGTAGTGGCGCCTTTTCATTTTGCAGAGCTCGGGAAGACCAAAGCCTCAAATATTTCTGCGAAAAAGTCTCTTCATGTGAGTTTAGTTTAATTTTATCGACTATATTTTAGTAGCAGTTATATGTTGCATATTTCTCAAATTGTGGAGTTGTTCCTTTCCTGTTGCATGTTGTTTTATATTGTTATGTTGTGACTCAAATTTTTAGTTGTGCTTTCCAGTTATTCTCCTACATAGTACATGCTTTGATAGATTATATCAAAAGTCTTACCAATACAATAACATTGATTGTTGTATGTGGACATTTTTGTTCAGGATGGTCCATTACATAATCAAGATGAGGCGCTGGATCATGCAATTGCACTTTCTTTTTCTAAAGAACTAACCAAACCAAATGGTATATGATGGCAATTTCATTTTTTTACAATTACTTTTAGTTTAATTATATCATTTAGCTCGATTCTTTTCATATTTTCAACTAAACTTTTGTTGCTTAACAAGACTTTGTCATTTCCATGTTTTAGTGAAACTGTTTATGGTTTGATACTCTCATACAACCTTTATCAAGTTACATGCACCCTCATTAAAAAAAACAAGAGAATTTTTCTTGCCATGACTATCTTTCTTTGTCATTGTTGACTTAAGAAATCCTTTTAGCTAAGAAACTAGTTTCAAGGTTATGGCATAACTTGTCATATAAATTGAACAGAATTTATATCCAAAATTTTTACTTGTAAACTACTTCACTGGTTTTAGGCTTTCCATTTAAAATCTACTTCACTTTGAACTTTGAACGAGTTGTTCCATAGACTTGAATATTAAGAGATTTTGGTGTAAGGATTAAAAATTAGCTCGTAAGGCCTCTCAGTTATTCATTTATTTTATCTAAAAATAACATTTACTATTAAATTAGAACCACTCATCACAAATATGTCATAGATCAAGATCATAATTTGTAGAGTGTCGTAGAATAAAAATAGGAGCAAGGACACTGAAATTCTTTCAGTTTTCCTGGTTCTTATTCCTTTGTGTATCTTTGCACCTTTAGGGGCAATTGCTAGTTTAAATTTTAATTCTTTAAAGGGTGCTAGCTCAGTGGAAGAGCACCTGCTTTACAAGTAGGAGGTTGGTGGTTCGATTCCATCGTGCCCTGATATTCATATATAGGGAATGACGAAGATCAATTTTTGGTGACGGATGTTGTTTTGACCATCACCAATGAGCTTATGGTGACATTTTTCGACCCTCACCAAAATATGAAATGGTGACGGTCAATGAACGCCACCATATATACGCATCAATAGTGATGACCATTAAAGGTTCGTCACCATAAATCGTTGTTGTTGATATGAAATGGTGAGGGTCACTGTTTGTCATTATAGCCATTATTTGTGACAGACCTTGATGCCGCCAATGAGTTTATGGTGACGGTCAATGAACGTCACCATATATATGCACTAATAGTGACGGCCATGAAAGGTCCATCATGAAAAATCGTTGTTGTTCATATGAAATGGTGACGAACACTATCCGTCATTATAAACAATATTCGTGACGGACCTTGAATGTCACCACAACACATACTTTCAGCGACGCCACCTTTGGTGACGTTCATTTTTTTGGTGACGGAGGCTATTTTCCATCACCATTGCTCATATGAAATGGTGACGGTCACTATCCGTCACTATAAATCATTATTGGTGACGAACCTTGAATGTCACCACAACACCTATACTTTCGGCGACGCCACCTTTGGTGACGTTCAGTTTTTTGGTGACGGAGGCTATTGTCCGTCACCATTGCTCATATGAAATGGTGACGGTCACTATTCGTCACTATAAATCATTATTGGTGACGGACCTTGAATTTCACCACAACACCTATACTTTCGGCGATGCCACTTTTGGTGACGTTCAGTTTTTGGTGACGAAGACTCTTTTTACCCTCACCAATGAGCTTATGGTGACCATTTTCGCCCCTCACCAATGTGATTTTTTCTTGTAGTGGCGCATAGGATTCCTTCAGGAAAAGGAATGGGAATACCCTGTTGAGTTGTCTCACATAGCTAGGCCTGATGTATGGTTCATAATGCACTCTGTCCACCTGCTGTCTTTTGTTCCACTCTTCATCTACATTCAGTAGTCTTGTTGCCTTAGAAATGTTTTATGGTGTCAAGGTGAAATTTACACCAGCAAGAGTTACCTGACCATCATGCAAATGTAAAACAAACAAATGAGCCAACTCCTGATGATGCTGAATCCAAGCAATCATCTCACAATACTGATAGCATGACTTCTCTCGAAAACATGCCATGGCAAGTGGGCAAGCTTGCAACTAAGTCAATGAGGTGGGCTCTTCTCTCACATGTTTTCCACCTTTACGGGGCCTTCTCAGTGCATGTAGCTCAGTGGTAGAATCACTATCTTGTTCATATGATGAATCAGTGTCCGTCTCCATGGTGTTGCAAGGTGTATGTTTGGCTTGTTGAAAATGAGAAATGAGAATTTGGTGTCTTTGCCTCCAATTGCCAAGTGTGTCAAAGTCAAATGAGGGACTGTGGGAAATATGGATAGTGGGAACAATGTATTGTAATCAAGTGAGATTTAAAATGCAAGGACAGTCCCTTGATTGTTTGGGGACTTGAGGATCTTATAAGTGAAATGAGAGAGGGAGAGTGATAGGGAACGGTAGGGTTTAGGGATAGGGAAAATAGCTCTTGGGAATAAGTGATTTGGGTGTTAGGGAATAAGGGATTGACAATGATAATATGACAGTGAGGGGGAAAGGAACCATAGGTGAGGAATGGGATTTGAAATACTTGGCACCAAAGTCAAATTTTAACACTCAAATTCAAACCCTAAGGAGCAGTTTTTCACCAAATGATAGGGTTTATGTTTTCAACTTTCAAAATTTTATATTCTTCCCTCCAAACAACACCAAACACAAGATAATAGCAATTCACAGCCTCACAAACTTACTTGGAGCGAGGAAAACTAAGTTGATTTGAAATTTCATGAAGTAGTGGCAAAAATATTGCTTGTCGGCCCTGTGCGCCGCACGCACAACCCAGTGCGCCGCGCCTCCCTTATGCGCCGCACACGTTGTATTTTGCACGGTGGAGAATGGTTGTATGTGCCGCGAATACTATGTGTGCCACGACCTCCAACCAACGCGCCACGTAGGTATTTCACCAACAGTCGGTCCTCCCAAAACTCTGTTTTGCTCTTCCACGACTTGAGTCGGCTCAATGTGATCTCTTGGTGTGCAAATGAACTGTTTGAATATGAAAATCTCTTATATATCAAAAGGATTTTGATTTTTCATTTAGTAACCCACTTTTGTAATGTTGCAGAACTTTGGCAATTTCACATTTTTAATATAAACTTTGTTTTGCTTGTTTGCTTTGATTTTTTGGACTGAATGACGAAACTCTTGTCTATTTTTTGCAGGGATGGCTGGCATTGGATTTGGAAAAGGTGACCAGGGCTGCGCCTGAAGATCTTTATAACTGAAAAACTTTGAAAAATACATGGCATTTATTACAAAAGACAAAATTGACGATTTTTCTTCAAAACAGAGTTTTGAAGAAGAATCATGATCTAACATTATGACGATGAAATTTTTGAAATGAAAACTCATTCGAACCTTCCTCATGTTTCTGCTGGCATTATTGGACACTTTGAAGACTAAAATTGTGAAACCCTAGACCTAATGACTAAAATGACTCTTTGCTGACCAAAAGACCAAACATTGACTATCATTGACTGAAAATGATTTTGATGGAATTTGATGAACAGACTTGAGCCAGCAGGTACAAGGCATGAGGGATATGTGTGAAAATACCCTTCCTTCAGATGATCCATGCTCCTAATGGAATGCAGCTGACTTGACTAAATGAGACACCTAAAATGAAATGCAAAAAAAAGAGATTTTGATCTCTGACGGAGGGATGAAGATACTGACTCTAACATTGGCTCCAATGGGGATGGTAGCTCCTGGGAGGTGCCAAGAAGTACAGATTTCTGGGAGAGTAGGCAGTGCCTTCGTCCATTGGGCTATGGAGTCCATAACTTCGAAAAATCAACACAAGACTCTTGACTCATTTATTGACTAAAATTTTTGACTCAAACTGACTCAACTTTGAAACTGAAATGACTGAAAAACATGACTTGACAAACTCAAACCAAAGCTGAAATCATTCTTCAGAATTATAGCCTTCACCTCGGGCCCCAGACTGAAGAAAATATCACAGCACACACTTGCAATGAAACTGAAATAAATGGTATGTACAGTGACAATGTAAACAACAGAAAACATCTCAGAAATGATACCGCTTGAGCAGCCGACCATTGACCGGCCCTCCTGGACAATCTTCCTCGTTCATCTCCTTTAGAAGAAAAGAATTCTGACCCTGATATGCAACAATTTTAAAGGGTCCTTTCCAGATATTTTCAAACTTACCGTGCTTACCCTTTTCCTCATTTCTTGCATCCCATTTCAGCACCACTTCTTCCAATTGAAATTTTTCCGCCTTTGCTTTTCTGTCATAGATCTTCTTAATTCTCTCCTGCAGCTTGAATGTGTTTTGAAAAACTTCTTCCCTCGTCTGCTACAAATGGATCATTTGATTTATTCTTCTTTGCATATGATCATCTTCACTTCCAGCTTCCTGTAGAATTTTGACCACCGGAACTGCAAGAGAGGTAGGAAACACTGTATCAACTCCATAAACTAACTCAAAGGGGGACATACCAATGGATTTTTTCTGACTCACTAGATCTGCCCAAAGTGCATTGACCAACTTCTTATGCCAACTTTTCTTGTTTATTTCCAGCAACTTTTTAATGATGTTGACCAAATATTTGTTGGAAGACTCCACCAATCCGTTGCCTTGCGGATGATAAGCGGTTGAGTGTCCCAAAATGATTTTATAATTTTCATAAAACTCAATCATCCTTTTCGATTTGAAAGCTGCTGCGTTATCAATGATTAACTTATTCGGGCAACCAAAACGAGACAAAATGTTATTCTCAAGGAAAGAAATTATTACCGAATCCGTAGCTTGCCTGGTGGG
Organism: Pinus albicaulis; assembly: GCA_034641835.2. Taxonomy (NCBI): domain Eukaryota; kingdom Viridiplantae; phylum Streptophyta; class Pinopsida; order Pinales; family Pinaceae; genus Pinus; species Pinus albicaulis. The sequence continues at coordinate 1,061,431,400 of CM076575.1, read as the reverse complement.
AACTGCTTCAATCCATTTCGTGAAATAATTTGTCACTGTTAGGATCCATCTATGCTGACCTGAAGAAGCAGGATGAATTTCACCAATGAAATCCAAACCCCACTGCTGAAAGGGAGCACTTACCTCAATGGGCTTAAGCGGAAAATGCTGCAATTTCTGCCTTCCTTAAAAAATCTAACATTCATGACAGCTTTTGACAGTCTTATACACATCAGCAAAAAGTTTCGGCCAATAGTATCCCACTCTCAAAATCTTGTTGGTCATTGTTTTCCAAAAAAGGTGACCGCCACAATCTCCCTTATGAAAATCTTCCATAACCTGCTTTGCTTCTTCTTCCACCAAACAATTCAGCAAAACACCACTGGGATCTTTCCAATAGAGTGAATTATTCAAAACACAAAACTTAGCAGCCTTCAATTTCAGATCTCTACTCTTGTTCCTAGCCATGCCGGGCGGTGGTGACAAATTTTGAAGCACATATACAATATCTGAATACCAAGGAGAAAGCACAAAGATTTCCGATACCTGAACTGATGAAATTTGCTCATTCTCCTCAGACATAGCAACAATAAGATTGATATCCAAGGCATGCAAATTGGATTCAGCCATTAGTTTTGCCAGCCCTTGTCCTTTGATAAGCTTTGTGGGCTTTATCTCCACATCATACTCCAACAAGGCAGCAATCCATCTGCCTCGTCTCCCTTCTGGATCTGTTTTCACTAAAACATCCTTAACAGTAGCGTTAGGAACATAAGAAATAATATGAGAATGCAGAATATATACTCGAAAATCCTTCAATGCCTTCACAAGAGCAAGAGCTTGCTTTTCAATTATGTTATATTTCAAGGCCGCATCTCTTATGGTACGGCTAAAAAAAGCAATTGGTTTTTCATGCCCATCTCTTTTCTGCATTAATATTGCTGCCATAGTATGCTCCGAAGCAAATGAAAAAAAAATAAAATCCTGAGTGTAATCCGGGCTGATCAAAATGAGAGCTGAAGAAAGAACCAACTTCACTAGATTGAAAGACTTTACCACCTCCTCAGACCATTTTACTACGTTATCCTTCTTAAGCATGTCTGTAATCTCTCTTAGATGTTCAGCAAGATTAGGCACAAAGCGGCGTAACAAATTAATCTTACCATTAAAAGACTGAATCTCCTTCTTATTCCGGGGAAGATCAATTTTCTGAATAGCTTCTACTCGTGCTGGGTCAATACGGATGCCATCTTTTGAGATAACGTGACCAAGGAGTTTGCCCTCATCCATGGCAAACAAACTCTTCTTCGGATTGAGTGACACACTGTACTTTCTGCATTGCTGAAAAACAACTTTCAGATGGTAAAGGTGCTCTTCATCAGAATTGGAAAAGACTGTCAAATCATCAAGATACACAACTAGGAAAAACATCTTTCTCATTCGCAAATTCCATATCCATTGCACGCTGAAATGTCCCACCAGCATTCTTCAAACCGAAAGGCATTTTAGCGTAATGGAAAGTTCCCCACAGAGTGGTGAACGCTGTTTTGTCTCTATCATCCTCATGGACTAGAATTTGGTTATACCCGGAATAACCATCGAGTAGTGACATACGAGATGCTCCAACTACTCGCTGCAATATGTGATCCATTTTGGGAAATGGATAATTGTCTTTCAAAGAAACCTTGTTCAATTTCCTAAAATCGATGCACAAACGAATCTCACCTGTCTTCTTGCGCATGGGCACCAAATTGGAAATCCAATCTGAAAATATTATAGGAACAATGATACCAGCCTTGTATAATCGATTCACCTCCTTCTCAATTGAGGGAAGCAACTTCAAATTTATCCTTCTCAACTTCTACCTGAAGGGATTTTGATTTGGCTTGATGGGAATGGTGTGCTGAATTATATTTGTATCATACGTCTTCAAATATGAAAAGTCCCAAGCAAATACATCAGCAAAAGAAGACAACAAACTAACATATTTTGCTTTTACCTCCGGTGGCAATGCTTTGGACAAATTCACCATCTTTGGATTCTCAGCTGATCCAATGTTCACGTCTTCAACTCCCTTTTTGGTTGGCCACAAGGTTGGTTTCCTAGCTATGTCATCTTGATCAAAGAGCTCTTCTAAAGGTATCAAACCCTTAGGAATGACATTATCTTTCAGCTGCAACACTTCCATCTGATTTATTTTCACATCAGCCTCACCATCATCATGCTCCATTTCAATTGAAGTCTCTTTGAATTTGCCTTTGTTTTGCAGAAATTCATCAATCTCATCATCATCTTGGAATACTTGCCAATACCTTTGGTTGTCCGGGACAGTTGGACGATGTTTCACATGGATTTCAAACTTGTTACTTGATTTCATTGGGATCTTCAAATTACTTTATGCCTTAGCAAGTTCATCTGCAATACCATTCTGAATACGAGGGATACAAGTCAAAGTATAGTCTGAAAACAACTTCAAGATATCAAGAACAACATTTCGGTAAGCCCGCATTCGAGGATGCTTAGCTTGAAATTCACCCTTCACTTGCTTAATTACCAACTCGGAGTCGCTATATACTGCAATCCTCTTAGCATTCAACTTTCTAAGTATTTTCAAACCAGCAATCAAAGCTTCGTATTCTGCTTCATTATTCGAACAATCAAATGCTAATTTATAAGAACAAACCCTCACATTACTTGGTACCTTGTTTGGGGCGGAAAAAGGGTTGCGTACCCAAACGCTGATTCTAGCACCATCACTCCCAACTGCACCATCCAAATCCATAGTCCATAAACCATCTTCATCTTCTTCCAAGTGCTGAAATTGTGTTTGCTCTGTTATTTCTGCTTGCTGTCCGTCAACTTTCTGCTGTTGTCGGAAGGCTGATTGCTCAGCGGAACTTTCAAGTTCTTGTCTCTCTTTCACCAAAACTTCTCTGAAATTTTATGTGATCTCTGGAATGTCCTCTGCTTCAACTAACTGAATATATACATCATTGAAACTATTTGAATACAAAACAAAAGACTCTAAATATGTATGTACATAATTTATCGGAGGATTTACCGGTTTCTCCTTGCTGGTGATCATATACTTCATTTTTTGCTCCCGATATAATCTTCTCATCTGACCGAACATAGGGATGGTAGCATAGGAGAAATCAAGCTGTAATGTTCCCTTCAACTTCACTCCCCAATATTTGGAAAGAAGCATGCCAAATCTAGGAGGAATGTCCACCACAACCACATCCATCAAAACATTCTTAGTTGGAATCTGATCTAAACTAACCACCAAATCTTTGATGAGCCTGATGCATCTTACTCTTCTAGAATCAAAATAATAAAGATCATGATATTTCCTAGTGATGTCCAATCCCAATTTCTCCATGATCGCTCTCGGCATGAGATTATGGGAAGCTCCAGAATCAAACATGGCATTATGCAACACAAAATCATGCAGTCTAAGGCTGATATAAAAAGGAGGTACGTCACTATCGGGAGATTCATCATCCAATGCTGGGCCAAAGATCAACTCAGGTTGATCATCTTCTACATTCACAATATCAGACATTGGATCGAAATTCAAAATTTTAGATACTTGACCCTTGTAGCTGCTATTTCTCATCAACTCAGTCAAAGGAATGGAAACTATTAACTTAGCAATATCACTCTCTAAGTTAAAAGCTGAAGCTTTTTCTACCTCTTTGGCTGGAGCATCATTCCTTTCAGATTTCTCCCTCGATACAATTGGCTGATTAGATCTTTCATTTGCTGATGGAGACTTGCTTGTAGTAGGATCAACTACTTCTTTTCCCTTCTTCTGTGCAATGGGTGCATCATCTTTTGGTGCTAAAACTTCCTTTCTCTTTTGGATTGGGTTGATAGGCACATCTCTGTTTCTACGTGAATATTGTTGCTGCTGGGCAGAAAAATCATTCATATAACCTCTCTGATACTCATCTGACTCTTCTTCAAGAGCTGCATCATTTGCCAAGATAAAATCCTCATCCTTTTGTTCAGCTGAATTTTGTGCATACTCGTCATCCTCAGTGATAAAGGTTGGCATATCATCAGGTGTAAAAAAGTGATTTTCTTCTTTGATTACATTGTCTTCATCATCTGATTATGGGCCAACAAAATTCTGTTGTAAAGGAGTCTTTACCTACTATTGTGCCGACGGTTCTTGTGCTCGCTGCTCTCGTTGTTTGATCCGGAATTGTGGTTGTTGTTTTCCATGGAAATTAAGATTCCTGATCTGCGGTTCAGGCTTATCAAGTGTCAGTATTTTAATCATCTTTTCCACCTTGTGAAGTACTTGATCTGAAGTAGAAGCTTCTTCCTTTATTGCGACTTTCTTTTATGCTCTCAATCTAGCTCTCTTGTCATTCAGATTAGCTTCAACACTTACTGCAATTTTCTGCATCTCCTCCAAAGTGGGCGGATCTCTTTCTCATAATGAATAGGCCATGTCCGGATCAAAACCATATGGAAATTTTAGCAAAGCTGACTTCTTAGATGGCCTTAAATGATCAAGAATTGCATTATAAACCGCATTGAATCTGATACAATAGTCTTGGACTGACTCACCTATGTTGCACTTGATCTTGGTATATTCAGAAGTGATCTGAAGAGGATCTTTCTTTACTTCCCACTGATCTAAAAATTGTCTCTGCAGCTCGGCCAATGTAGCAATACTTCTAGGTTGCAAAGCTCTGAACCATTTTCTCACTTCACCTCCAAAACTTTGCACAAACAATCTCATGGTGACATTTTCTGCATCAATTTCATGAAGATCGAAGAAATCTGCCATTCTCTCAATATGTTGCTGAGCAGGAACACTTTGAGGAGTGCCATCAAACAATGGGACCTTACTTTGATAATCAGCGGGCATGGCATCTAAGTTTTGAGGCAAGACAAGGGGTGTGAATCTAGCAGCCATTGCTCTTGGTGGATTTATAATATGTCTTGGAGAAACAGGTGGAGTAGGAGCAGTAGATGTATGAGGTGTATGTGGTGTGGATGGAGGAGAAACTACTGCAGATTTCTGATCAGATATAGATGGTTGCACGAGAATGGTAGGAATGAAAGGAGACTCGGTATGAACTTGTGAACCAAATGTAATTGCTGATGGCCCAAGAGTTTCAGATGTAGATTCTATTAACTTAGGAATATTTGTTGCCACAATGGAGTTTTGAATATTAAATATGTAACTGTCAATGGATCTATTAGCTTGTTCAATTTCAAGATACTTGATAAACTCGGGATTTATGACAGTAGAACCAATCGCACTTTCAGACTTACTCTCAAACAACGACAACTCAAATTGCTCGTCAAATTCAATATCTTCAAGGTATTCAAACACAGCGGGACATGAATGAGATTTGAAAAGAGGAATCATGGGACTTTCTCGATGGAGGATTCTTGAAATCAAATTGGGATTCTCATACACTGGAGGTGGATCGGGATCCGGATTTGCTCTAGTATGTCTTCTGGAAGCCAGTGTGTTGGATTAATTTCAAAAATCAAAGGGAAAAAACCAACTTGTTTAGCCTATCAAATTCTAGACTCATCACCCAAAAGTCCAGAACGATCTGATGTACTGGGATAACTCACAAGTCAAGTGTCACGTTCACAAGCTAGACCATAGATTGACTGAAGCAATGTTTATCTACTTTCGCTAATGCAAAGCAAGAGCTTTTTGAAGGCTACCTGGCATAACTTCAGGCTCCGTCTGTAGCTTATAAAACAAATAACACCAACAAGCAAACCATTTTAGTCCCCAGTATGGTCGCCAGTATGTTATTGCCTAAATCTACCTCAGGCTAAAGGAAGGCAGAGTTCGGGGTAACATCAAACCACGCTCAGTCTGGTAGCTAGCCCTACCAGAACAGGAGAGGGCTCTCTCCGTGTCAATCTCAGCAAAAATAATCAATATGGCTTGAGATGACTTGAAATAAAAGGTAATTTTAGGCTATGTATATAAGTGAAGGAGTTTGATTGTGTTTTTGGGGGTTTTTTTTGGATCAAAGGGAAAGACAGTTTTGGGTGCGGGGTTTAGGCCTAGTTTTTGCAGAGTTTTGATTGGGGCAAGGAAGGTAATTGTTTTGATGCTTTAGATTGAATGAATGGATGGATCATACCGGTGAGGAGCTGAAGAGGGAAAGAGGGTCTCAAGAGTCCTTTTCAAACAGATGAAAACATGAAAAATTAAACAAACTGAAGGCAGAGCAAAGCAAACTAATGAATTCTACCTTTATAACTTGTTTGTTCAATTTAAGAGGAAAGGAGAAGGAAAATGGTACACATAAACATCAATGAACTTAGAATTACATAGAGAAAAAAGCCATCAAAACACAGAGCCACAAGGATCCCAAAGAGTGCTTCAAACCCTGGTCTATTCCTTTGCCAAAAGTGCAGAGATGAAATGTACAATGAAGTGCCAAGCAATCCCAGGTGTCCAACCCTGAAAATGACTGATGAATTACATGATATAGACAAGCCTAACCCATTCCCATGCCTCTAGGGGTCGAGCTCATCATTATAGGAGCTGTTTCAACCATATCTAAACTAGGAACTGAAAAATAGGCAGTGAAACAACTTGCTTCTATATGCTAGGAAACTGATCCATTCACTCACATTTCACCTTTTGGTGAATGAATCTTCTAGAATGAGTAAAAATGTGCCAAAATTACATCATGATCATGAAATTACATCAAGGTACATCAAGAGTTACATGAAAAAGTGAAACTGGCCAAAACTAGGCGAAATTCTGAGCTGATGAGTGAAAAATAGGCCAAATTCCTCTATGCGCCGCGCTTGAAATCTCTATGCGTAGCACAAGTTTGGAGCTGATTGTGAGGCCCTTCCCGAAGTCCAAATTGAGCACAGGATAGCTCGTTGGAAATAATTTCCTGTCCACTTTCCAACCCAAGTGGAATTTCTGGATTTGGTTTCCATTTTCCCCTCCAAAGGTTCAATCTCCCAACATTGCTTCCTGTGTGTGCAAAAAGTGGCAGAAAGGCCATTTTTAGGGTGTTTTTGACCCTTTAGGCAACCCAGAACTTGATGAAATCCATAGGTAATCCATGAGCATGCATAAATTTTGATAAAAAATTGAAAAATGCAAAGTTTTCCCCCTGAAGAACTGCCAATTATAAGCGCGCGCCAAGTAGCGCTACACGTCGAGCAGGAAAATCTGTTTTGTGACCAAAAAATTCAAAATTGACAAAAGTTTTCCCAAATTTCTTGAAATTTGGGTTGTAGGTCCCTCATCAAGTACTATGCTCATCCAAAGAAGCTTTGGCCAAGATTTGGAGCCTATCATGTCTTTTGCGACGTTTCGGTGCCCTCCTTAGCCTCGCTTTCAGGATTTTGATACGCGCCTTGCAAACATGATTGTGCGCCCAATAGTGATTCTTCATGTGCCTGAGCATATTATTCTCCTTTTTTTCCTTCTCCAACAGCTTCTCAAGATGAATGTTGACCCTCTCAAGCCAAGTCTCTCTATCGGTCTCAATCTCCCGCTCAATAGGTGTCATCTCGGATGGGCTTCTTCGAGCAGCTTGCAGGTTCTCACGGATGTTTTGCAAATCCATGACTATCTGCTGATCCTATAACTGTTTGTTCCATTGCTCCAGATATTTTATGATCCATTGAGCTCTCTGCAACTTGTCGGTCAATGTGTTGATCTCAGCTTTCTGCTCCTGAATGACCTCTCTCAACTTTGAGCTTAGAGAGCTCAAATCCTCATCAAGCAATATGAAATCAGTATCATGGCCTCCTGAAGGGCCCTCCTCCTGCATAGGCCTCTTGCCTTTGTCCTATACCTATACCTGTGCTGCTGATGACGGCAACGAGACCCCTTCCACCCTGGGTGGAGATAGTACTCATCGGGCTGCTGCAAATAATGCTCTCGTGCCTCTCTGATAAGTAACAAATACTGGCACACTGATAGGCTCTGTGTCGGGACCTTCAAACTGATGTGAAGGTTCACCTGGCTTGTGAACAATATCTGGAGGAGGTTAAGCGGCTGTGAAGAAGTCACGGGAAATGAAATATTCCCATGCAATGCCCTGCAATCCAAGCTGATGTACAACAATGATCTTGATGAGCGCATAGTGATAAATGTTGTTGTACTGTTGCTCAGGAGTTTTCTTTTGCACAAGAGTGGTCATTCTCTCAATGTTTCAGCACATGAAGTACGGAATGTTCATCATCCTCGCTCTCGTGAAATGCATCAACAACCTGATGTGGTAGGCATAGAGGAGTGAGAACCGGCCCTCACAACTGAAGTATCTGATAATGAGTCTCATCAAAGGTGCATAGGATTCCTTCAAGAAACAGAATGGGAATACCCTGTTGAGTTGTCTCACATAGCTAGGCCTAATGTATGGTTCATAATGCACTCTGTCCACCTGCTGTCTTTCGTTCCACTCTTCACCTACATTCGGTATTCTTGTTTCCTGAGAAATGGTTTCTAGTGTCAAGGTGAAATTTACACCAGCAAGAGTTACCTGACCATCATGCAAATGTAAAACAAAAAAACGAGCCAACTCCTGATGATGCTGAATCCGAGCAATCATCTCACAATATTGATAGCATGACTGCTCTCGAAAACATGCCATGGCAAGTGGGTAGGCCTGCAACTGAGTCAATGAGGTGGGCTCTTCTCTCACATGTTTTCCACCTTTACGGGGCCTTCTCGGTGCATGTAGCTCAGTGGTAGAATCACTGTCTTGTTCATATGATGAATTAGTGTCTGTCTCCATGGTGTTGCAAGGTGTATGTTTGGCTTGTTGAAAATGAGAAATGAGAATTTGGTGTCTTTGCCTCCAATTGCCAAGTGTGTCAAAGTCAAATGAGGGACTATGGGAAATATGGACAGTGGGAATAATGTAATGTAATCAAGTGATACTTAAAATGCAAGGACAGTCCCTTGATTGTTTGGGGACTTGAGGATTTTATGAGTGAAATGAGAGAGGGAGAGTGATAGGGAATGGTATGGTTTAGGGATAGGGAAAATAGGTCTTGGGAATAAGTGATTTGGGTGTTAGGGAATAAGGGATTGACAATGATAATATGACAGTGAGGGGAAAAGGAACCATATGTGAGGAATGGGATTTGAAATACTTGGCACCAAAGTCAAATTTTAACACTCAAATTCAAACCCTAAGGAGCAGTTTTTCACCAAATGATAGGGTTTATGTTTTCAACTTTCAAACTTTTATATTCTTCCCTCCAAAAAACACCAAACACAAGCTAATAGAAATTCACAGCCTCACAAACTTACTTGGAGCGAGGAAAACTAAGTTGATTTGAAATTTCATGAAGTAGTGGCAAAAATCTTGCTTTTCGGTCCTGTGCGCTACGCACGTTGTATTTTTCACGGTGGAGAATGGTTGTATGCGCCGTGACTACTGTGTGCGCTGCGACCTCCAACCAACGCGCCGCGCAGGTATTTCACCAACAGTCGGTCCTCCCAAAACTCTGTTTTTCTCTTCCACGACTTGAGTCGGCTCAATGTGATCTCTTGGTGTGCAAATGAACTGTTTGAATATGAAAATCTCTTATATATCAAAAGGATTTTGATTTTTCATTTAGTAACCCACTTTTGTAATGTTGCAGAACTTTGGCACTTTCACATTTTTAATATAAACTTTGTTTTGCTTGTTTTCTTTGATTTTTTGGACTGAATGATGAAACTCTTGTCTATTTTTTGCAGGGATGGCTGGCATTGGATTTGGAAAATGCGACCAGGGTTGTGCCTGAAGATCTTTATAACTGAAAAACTTTTAAAAATACATGGCATTTATTACAAAAGACAAAATTGATGATTTTTCTTCAAAACAGAGTTTTGAAGAAGAATCATGATCTAACATTATGACGATGAAATTTTTGAAATGAAAACTCATTCGAACCTTCCTCATGTGTCTGATGGTATTATTGGACACTTTGAAGACTAAAATTGCGAAACCCTAGACCTAATGACTAAAATGACTCTTTTCCGACCAAAAGACCAAACATTGACTGTCATTGACTGAAAATGATTTTGATGGACTTTGATGAACAGAACTGAGCTAGCAGGTACAAGGCATGAGGGATATGAGCGAAAATACCCTTCCGTCAGATGATCCATGCTCCTAATGGAATGCAGCTGACTTGACTGAATGAGACACCTAAAATGAAATGCAACAAAAGAGATTTTGATCTCTGACGGAGGGATGAAGAGACCGACTCTAACATGTTCGTCAATTCACTTTTGCTATTGACCAATCTTTGATAGTATTAAGTATGGTGGCACTCTTGTTGACTGATGTGGTATTATTCCTTGGAAGGCTTTATCAACACGATTGCCATGCAAGCTATTATACATTGTCTTGAAACTTCCCTATTTTTGCAGAGAAGTTAGCGTCATGCTAGTGATTAATTTGAAACTGTATTTTAGTGGAAAATTTCACAGTTTTTTGGTGGAATAGTTCATAACTTATTTTGATCTTTTTTTTCAAGTGTACTAGTCACGTGATAAATGCATGTTTTACTTCAAAGGATTCTCAATTCTTTCTAGATATGCTTTTCATCATTTTCTTTGAATACTTCTCTAGTGCTCCTGAGGTCTATGTTGTTATGTTTATTGGTTGTTTTTGTGGAAAATTTTTCAATAGGTTCTGAAAGGTAAATCCAAATGAAAAAAATACTATTTTACATATTGATATTTGTTCAAGACATTCTTGCGTGATACTTGAATTTCATAAATCTAGATTTCTATTTCGTTATCTATATCAATAAATAAGAACAGGCCCATGGATTGTTCATATTTCTCAAACTGTGGAGTTTTTCTTTTCATGTTGCATGTTCTTTTATATTGTTGTGTTGTGATTCAAATTTCTAATTGTGCTTTCCAGTTATTCTCCTACATAGTACATGCTTTGTTAGATTATATCAAAAGTTATTCTTATTGTCTTTTTATTATGTATATTGAACATATTATTTCTAGCAACTTTTGATCTTCTTAGATTTTCTATTCCTTTGGTGTATCTTTGCACCTTTAGGGGAAATTGCTAGTTTAAAGTCTAATTCTTTAAAGGGTGCTAGCTCAATGGAAGAGCACCTGCTTTACAAGAAGGAGGTTGGTGGTTCGATTCCATCGTGCCCTGATATTCATAGGGAATGACGACGATCATTTTTTGGTGACGGATTCTCTTTTGACCATCACCAATGAGCTTATGGTGACCTTTTTCGACCCTTGCCAAAATATGAAATGGTGACGGTCAACGAACGCCACCATATATACGCATCAATAGTGATGACCATTAAAATTTTATCACCATAAATCTTTGTTGTCGATATGAAATAGTGAGGGTCACTGTTTGTCATTATAGTAATTATTCATGACGAACCTTGATGTCACCAATGAATTTATGGTGACGGTCAATGAATGTCACCATATATATTCACCAATAGTGACGGCCATGAAAGGTCCATCACGAAAAATCATTGTTGTTCATATGAAATGGTGACGGTCACTATCCATCATTATAATCAATATTCATGATGGAACTTGAATATCACCACAACACATACTTTCGGCGACGCTACCTTTGGTGACGTTCAATTTTTTGGTGATGGAGGCTATTGTCCATCACCATTGCTCATATGAAATGGTGACGGTCACTATCCGTCACTATAAATCATTATTGGTGACGGACCTTGAATTTCACCACAAAACCTATACTTTCAATGATGCCACCTTTGGTGACGTTCAATTTTTGGTGACAAAGGATCTTTTGACCCTCACCAATGAGCTTATGGTGACCATTTTTGCCCTTCACCAATGTCCTTTTTTCTTGTAGTGACATCACTCTCTCTGATGAGACATATCAACACAGGACTTTGCTACCATTTTATTATAACACACAAGTTGCATCTGAAGACATCCAGATTAGCTCGATCATTTTACTTAAAAAAGAAACTTGCATAGTGTCTCAAAACTCTTCGTAAGATTAACAACTATATTAAACTTTTTCTTTTTTTGTATTTTCATTCTTCCTGCATAACAATGAATTCTACATTCATTTTTTTTTCTAAATTCCCTTCATTCATTCCAGATCCATTCGAGTTCTTGAACTTGAGGTTGTGCGATGTAACACATCTTTGGTTAAGGACTCATCAACACTATTACACGCAAAGGCAGGAAAATCCCATTCAAGCTCTTCATCGGCACAAGCTATTATGCCAACTATTGTAACTCCAACAAATACATCCACAACTACGCTTGTATCACTCAATTCACTTAATCCCTACCAAAATTATTTGTCAATCCAAGGTAGAGTATCAGCAAAGAGACCCTTGAAGAATTACAGCACCACACGTGGCTTAGGAAAAGTCTTCAGCTTTGACCTTATTGGTCGTGATAGAGATGACATTCACCCTTCTACATTTGCTGAATTGGCTGAATCCCTTTATAATCTCATTGAATTTTCGCAACTATATATTGTTTCCAATGGAACAATTAAACAAGCAAGACCAAACTACAACCACCTAAACAACAAATGGGATATTTAATTATTTGTTGTGTCGACTGTCAAACCTTTTTTAAAAGATGATCCAAGCTTCCCTTATAAAAGGTTACCTATTTCGAACAGTGATCTTGCTTAGTGCCTAATAGTTAATATAGAGTCTCCAAGTCCCATCCTTCTTCTGCACCAACACGATTGGGCTCCCACATGGCAATGAAATTGGCCAGATGTGACCTTTCTGTAGTTGCTCCTTGTGAAATGTGCAAAAATTATGAATGATTTCGCGGCAATTTATATTGCCGCGAAATGTGTTTTAGTAGGGGCTCCGCAAAATTTTCCGGCCGACGGAAAATTATACAAAATTTCGGCCAAACTTTTGATTAAAAGTTTGGCTGAACTATTAAGCAATTAGAATTAACGAACCATCAGCGCAAAAAATATTTCGGCCAAACTTTTAATCAAAGTTCGGCCAAACTAACGCGTCACCAATTACACAAAAACCAGGCTCTGAATACGTTTCTACAACTTTGGACTGATTAAACTCCATGAAAGGTTTTTAATTAACTGTCGGAACTAAGACCATTATTTTCAGAATTGAATCTAATTTCAGGAAATATAACTTTTATGGAATTTCATAAACGTTTACTAATTTTAATTAATTTTCTAATAAAATGGGTGCAAACAATTTCTGAGGGTCATTGTGATTCAGTGAAATCAAAACTTTGTATCTCCCAAAATACATTGTAAAAAAAATTGAAAAAATTATGGGGCATTACATTGGTCAGTCATCTCTAATGGGTAGCTTTTAGATTTTTAGTTTATAACTTATATGTTAATAAATTTGTTGCATTGTGAAACATATCCAAAATATACAATTTTTCGTATTGGACCAGTTCAAAAAAATTTAGTAATAATGATATGCATCCATTGGCTTTGTAAATATGATGAAACCAAAGTAGACTCTGTCTAGATTGTTGTAACACATTTTGTTTTCTCAAAAACACAAATTTTCAATGAATACAGCATTGCGTCATAACATGACTTCTTTTGAATCCTTTGATTGTTAAGAAACACACACTCAAAGAAACGCTAAGTTGACATATCAAATCTGCATAAAAAAATTTCAAAAAAAAAGTAATAGAAAGCTAACAAAATTTCTGACAACTTTTATTTTTATCGCAAAATGAAATTCTAAATAGAAAAATTGTTATAGTTTGAAGAAAGTTGAAGAACCGAAAAAAATGAAATTTTTTTCTCAAAAAAGGGCAAAAAGTGTAACCCAACTTCACATTTTCACTCTTAATGTAATTTCCTTCATCCTAAGGCCCCCTTAAATATTTTTTCCTAGAACTCTTAGGAACCCTCTAGAACTTACAGGTTTTATCCACTTAGACCTTAGGAAATATTATTTTTCCTTTTTAATTTTCTTTTAGATTTTAAACCCCATATTGGGTCCAAAATCCCTTTTCTTGGCTTCTTTTCCCACAAAGCCTTTTGTGACCAAACTCACACAAACCCATATCACTAGGCTTGTGGAGTACCTCCCAAGCTACAAAATTCAACAACATAGTCTAGCTGTAGTAATCGTAACTTGGTCAAGCTCTTGTAGTCAAGCGAGGCCTTGGTTGGGTTCCCAAGTTGAAATTAAGTAACGGTAGTTGTGAGGGCATGAGAGGGTCAGGGCATGTGTCGGATAATGTCATTGCATGTTGAAGAGTTTTAGGGAGTGTCGGGGCATATCAAGGGATAGGTCAAAATGCATGGAAAGGAACGAATAAGAGTGTGTGATAGGGAGTGTCAGTGAATTCAAGTGTGCTAAGGATGAAGTGTGTTAGGAGAATTTCATAATATGATTTACAAGAGGCAAGCCTACGGTTGTTATACATTTCTCGACATAGCATTTTTTGACAAAGGGAGATCACTTTGTGCTAGGCACAACATTGTTTTGCCTTTAGCTATTTTTTTATATGAAATGTGGCACACTTTGGCTACATGCTCATGTTTTAAAATATTCTAGATAATTTCATATTTTACATTGTTGTGTATAAGTTTTGGGGCACTCGACTTGTGTCGGCTTATATCTTGTGTGCCTTGTGTATCTTGTGGTTCTTGCAAACTCTCAGTCAATGTTCCATTGTTTATATGAACTGAACATACATGTGAAATATTTCCTATGTAAGCTATGTTGCTTAGTTGTTTTATGGCCATGGCTAGATCATGTGACCCTTGTCTTAGTAACTAGTCAAGTGGGACAAGTTGAGCTTGGACATGAGTAGCATAAGATGAGTTATAGGCAATTTTTAGGTCAACAAGCTTACACAATCTACTTGTAGTAGGTGCAATTGGTCAAGTTGATGCAGTTGAAGCAAGCCAATATTGTCACATGAACTGTAGTAGCCAAGGAATTGATTGGGTTCCCAAGTCGTGAAAACATGTAGAGGCTAACTGTGAGGACATGAGTGCCAAGGCATGCTAGGGAATGCTAAGATGTGTCAAATAGTCTGAAGACATGTCAAACATGCTAAGATGTGCCAAGTGATAAGGCATGCCAAGATGTGCAAGGGTGTGTCAATGCATGCCAAGGATTTTCAAGGAAAAAAAAGGGAGAAACAAGTTAAACTACAAGGAAATGAACACATAAGAGGGTTATTAAGTCATCAGTTTACCTTTTCCAAGAGGAGCATGCTAGGCACATCAACACTAGGTGCCAATAGATGCTAAGTGCAAAGTCTTAGTGAATTATAAGTGCCAAGTCTTCCTTTGTTGCTTCTCATCTACTTTCCAACAATTGATCTCAAATAAATTTAATATTAAACCATGCCCAATTATACCAAGGCATGACAACGTATTCCATACACGTGCCAAGTGCCAATATGTATCACATTGTGTTACGCATGCTATGAAGTGGAAGGGCATGTTGAAGAGTGTTAAGGTGTGCTAGAGAGTGCTAATGCATATTGAGGAGTGTTAAGGAGTACTAGGACAAAACATTAAGGGAGCACTAGGTCAAAATTCATGGAAGTTAATGAATACAAGGAATGTGTGCCAAGGACTAGTGTTAATGAGTGTTAGTTGTCATGCCAAGGAGGGAGCGACAAGGTATGATAAGGATTGGTAAGGCATGCTAGGGAATATCAAGGCATGTTAACAAGTCTCAAAGTGTGCTTGGGAGTTCCAGGGTGTGCTAATTATATGTGCCAAATAGTGCCAAGATATTCCAATACATGCTAGGTGCTAAGGATGTGTAGGGTGCCAGGGTATGTCAATATGTGTCAAGAAGTTTCAAGGAAATAAAAGGAAGACCCAATAATAGGGTTAATAAGTCGAGACTTTATATTTTACAAAAGTGGAATGCTAACCACACTAATAATAGGTCCCAATACATGCCAAGTGGCATTGTGTTCCAAGTTCCAATGTATGTCAATGCATTCAACCAAGTGTTCCAGGGCATGCTAGGGACTAAATGCATGCCAACACATGTTAGGAGAGTTCTATGCTTTGCTAGCGCATGCCACCATGTGCTTGAGCATTAGTGTCGTGACAAGATGTTCTAGGTACAAAGATGTTCCAAGACATGTGAGGTGATAAAAAATGTTAGTGTGTGCCAAAGCATTAATTTAAGGTGTGCTTGTATTTTTTAGGAGTGTTAGGTCTTTCTCATTAATAGAATTGACAGAGCTTGATTATGTATTAAATAATATATTTCCTACACACACTAGTGGGACTTTATCTAAAGGGAATTTTCTAGATAATAAACTTAATAGATATGAATCATGTGTTGACCCATAGGAAAACTCTATTCGACTAGTCATTACTTGAGGGAAATGATACACACTAATTAATTCTTAAAAAATTGGCTAACTCTAACCACTATGGCCTTGGACATATTATAAAAAAGACTCCACAATCATGGTATTAAATCATTATCTTTTGACAAAAAAATATTAACAAGAACATAAAGTCATCAAAAACTCATTCAATGGTGATGAACATTTTTTTACCATCACCAAAAGTAACAAAAATAACATCGGTGAGGGTCATTAAAATTTCGTCACTAGAAGTGTCACCAAAGAGAGAATTAGTGATGGGCCTTTAACGACCCTCACCAAAAGTTTCATTAAAAATGGCTTTGGTGACGGACCTTAAAGGACCATCACTATATACACTTACAACGATGCTTTTTTAAGGACCGTCACCATATGCGACATTGGTGACGGACCTTAAAGGTTCGTCAAGCATGACCCTCACCAATGTCCATTTTTCTTGTAGTGTGTGGTAGTGTGAGGAGGTAGTTTTTTATGAGGAAATAGAGCCAATGTTGATTATTTGGAGTAAAGGTTGAATCTCAATGGAACCATTCAGAAATATAAGAATGGCATTCTCAGTCAAGGTTGGCTCCATCATAGTAGCAAAGTACAACCTTCTTTTTTGTAATGGTAATAACTGTAATTCATTTTAATGCATTGGAAGAGATATTAATGCATAAAATAATATGTAAGCGAAGCATGAATTATAATTTCAAGTTTAATGTATATCATGAATTTTTCCACATGCATTGTGTTACACAGTAATTTGTCACCGTCCCTGCAATTCCCATCTCGCCCATTGGAGGGTCGTTTCTGTGACCAATAAGCAGTGTCATGCCTTGCAAATACCATCATTGCATCCCTTTCCATGAGGACAACATTCCTTCTGTTGATTATTTCCTGAGCAGAGCCCTAAAAACACATGTTATTGCATTGGCGCTGGTAGCCCGTTATGTACTCGCGCCAATGGGGGAAAATTAACACTGAGCCCGCGCCAATTGGCGCTCTGTCCCAGTGTTGCACCCGCGCCACTCTGTTTATGGAAAGTTTTTTAAAAGAAGAGGCGAAGTTTCGATTACAACAACTTCGTGGATGAGTCATCAGGAGTGGTTTCGCCTGAATAACCACGGCCTTCCTCCTTTGGCCTCTTGTTCCCACCATATGGGGAACCTCCCAAAGGATAAGGCCTCCCTTCCACTATTGTAGGGATCCCAACCTCCTCCTCTCCTCTATAAATATAGCCTTCATCCATTGATGAAGGGGCTGAAAGGCTGAGAGTCTTGAAGTGCCTAAGCTTTGAATCTCCATATTCCCAAGAGCCTTTGTGCTGTAAAGAGCCCTCTCTTTCCCTTAAGGCCGACTCAAGTAAGGAGACCATCGTCGAGAGACTCCGGAGAGGTTTTCCCTTTCCTTGGCGAGCTTTGCGAGACGTGGACGACTGGAGACCCATCCGAAGGAGACCACGACGTCAGAACTTGGTTGTAATCTCTCTTCGTTTTTTATTTAATAGATGATTACGATTATGGTTCCACTCTGTTTTCCATCATGTTAATATGAGTAACATCCTTTCTGACTGATGTTTAGTTACGTATGCCGGATTTTATGCTTGTATCTGTTTGTTTCTTCCATGTGCAGGTGTTCATCCACGGAGATCGTGGAGGAATTGTGATACGCAAGGTAGCGAAGACGAGGGGACGCTAACTACTTGAGATCCTAGCGTTGGAGATCGGTGGCTTATATCTCTTGACCTTTTTATTCGTAATTAGGAACTGCGTCATGACATTGTTTGTTTGTTGCTAGACCCGATCTGGGCTGGTAGGGATCGCCTCTGTCCACAGAAGGGATTTACCTCCTCAATAATTTGGCGACTCCACTGGGTACTCAGCTTGTTGTTTGATTTGTAAACTATAGACGGAGCCTGAAGCACAGCCAGATAGCCTTTGAAACGCTTTTGCTCTACATTAGCAGAGTAGATCAACGATGCTTCAGTCAATATCCGGTTTGGTTTACGGAGGCGAACAGCTTGAGTCTTTGTCTGTCTTGCCGTTTGTCTCTTGATTTTTCCTTGCTTGAGTGATATGCAGGTTGGGTTCTTTTTGTTTTTAAACCTCTGTTCAACCCCGAGAGGATCAAATCCCAGATCGGACCTCTGCTTTTCCGAATTTTCACCTTTTAATGGTTGTCTTGATTGGCGCAGTTTTTAGCCTAACAGTTGCGCCAATTGGCGCAGGTTGCCAGTTCATAACTCGCGCCATCCCCTGTCTGGCGCGGATTACAGCCAGACAGTCACGCCATTTCCTGTCGGTGGTAGGGTTATCCTTGTTCGGAAGTTTCTTTTGGTCAATACTCTGCTTCTGGGTTTGTTTTAGATTCAACTTGAAGTGGGAAGTCTAGTCTTGGTTGGGAGAAATTCTTTGTTTTTTCATTTTCAGGCGTTGGCGCTTGTTGTCAGTTAGCAACCCGCGCCAATTGACCATTGGTGCTAGTTGTCAGTGTACAAGTCGCGCCAGTTGGCGCTACATGTCAATGTACAAGTCGGGCCAATTTCATGGTGTATAAAAATTGAGATTTTTTCCCTTAATCCTTCACCAGTGTGTCTTTCCCTTCGGGTATTTCCTCTGTATGAGCATAGATTACATTGCTCATTGTTTGGAGTGTCTTCTTGCTATGATTGCTTGATGTAAAAGGGAATGAATGCCTTGTTTTGATCTCATGCTTTGGAAGTCCTCTTTTTGTTTGACCTCATATGTATTGTCGCCTTTTGAGGGATTTCGTGACAAAGTGTTTGAAACAACGATTGCGTTCTTAGTGTTTATTTACATCTCTTTTGCATTCATCCTTCTTTAAGGAGATTTGCGTTCTTTTAGTTTTTGTCTCATAGTTTGCTTTTCGTTTAAATGCATTAGATCACATTGCATCGAAAAGTATTTTTGAGATTCATCATTGGACTTAGATCACATTGTTTAGTGATTGAAAACTAAAAATCACTTTGAGTGCATTCTCTTTCATTGAAAGCGTGCATTAAGTAGATTCTCGTTTCATCGAAAAATGCATTGAGTGCATTCTTATTATTTGAAAAGGAAAAGGAAATTGTGCATAGATTACAATTGCATAGTTTTCGGAAAGAGGATTTTGCATAGATTACATTGCATTATTTGCATCGTTGAATGTTTGGAATTACTTTTGGATAGTGAAAGTCATCTAGTTTTTGAAAAAGTTTAGATTTTAAGTTTCTTTGTTTGTTGCATATTGTTTGACTCTTCCCTTAACTAGATAGCATTCATCGAATTGAAAGATTTCTTTTCTCATGTACCTTTGCATTTAGGAGTCTTTTGAGACACTACATACGATAGGGCCTGGAAATTGAAACTTAATTGAAGATCAGCTGTAAAATTTATTCAATTAACCTAAGGCGACATTGGAACTTAATGGAACATATTTAGAAGGTCTAGGCTAGAGACGTGTTCCGGCGTCGTTAAACCTAGCGGTATTCCTTTGTTGGCTAGACGACGCTAGTACGGACTGCGCTCCCCGTACCGTCGCGTATATAAGGGGAGACCCCTCTGGGTTTCAATCCTTGATCCACGAGAGCGATGCCGCCTATGCCGTGATACACCAAACACAGCATTCGGGGAGACTACCTGCACGTACGGAAAGTCCTTGGTCGATTTCTGTTTCATTATTGAAACCAAGGTGTATACTGCAGTTCACGGATATTTGGTACACCCTTTGTGCCTAGTATTTCCTGAGCAGTCATTTGGTCTTTTCTGACTCCCTAAACTTGAAAAGACCGTCAAACGCTTGTCCTTTCACGCTTGCGTCAAATCTGAAAGAGATAGAGTCACCTTTTTATCGTTTCTCGACTCTTAAAATATGAAACGGTAGAATTTCTTACTTTCCAATGTGGTAAAATTAATCGCCCACGATTACACACCCGTTTAGACATTGCTTGTTGACCGTTTGATCGTGTGTATTAACTCTTTTTCAGCAGCCCGTGTGTGGTTTTGAGTTTGATGGCAACTTTTTCAGAGTTCACCAACCAAGGAATCCCCTCAGAAAGGAATCCTGGTCATTTTCCTCCTTTTGGAAATGTTGGTGCTCCTTACATGGCGACGTTGTCCCTTCCTGGGTTAACTGTTGGGTTGCCTGTTTGGTTGTTCTCAACCTCTGTTGTCCCGAATGTCTCCACTACTGTTCAATCAGTTTCTCCACCTGAACAACATCATGTTTATTCCAAGGTGGACCTCTCCCCTTCTTCGCCCGTTTCTGCGTCCTCCTCTTCTACTTCGCCTGGTGAAAGTCTGGATTCAAGTAACCAGGTGGCTAAGAAGAAGAAGAAGAAGACGAAGAAGAAGAAGTCCGATAAGCGAGAGGCTAAATGTCTGACTCATGTGGGGAATCTCCTCTTGATAAACCTTCCAACCCTCCACGGAAAGTCAAGTTCCCTTGCACATTGTGCACGGGAGACCATCTTCTTGGTATACAGCATTCCCAGGTGCTGAAGTATGGTCCAGCAACCGCCACGTTGCCTTTGGCTTAGGTCAGGATGAGGCACGTTTTTAAATTTCTTGTTGATAAAACTCTAAGAAAACGGTAAGATTACCAATCTGTAAGTTGTGTGAAGGGCACCATGCCATTCACCTTTGTCCTTATATGGATGAAGCCAAACGGATTTTGATACTTGGGTTCTACCCGCCTTCCACCTGGTTATAATCGGCTTTCTTTGAGTCCCTCCACGAGCCGATCCTACGATTGGTCAAGAGTCATCCTTGGTCGATCCCACTCCCCCGGAAATTCAAATTCACGAATCCGTCCCTGACCAACCATTGGTCGTTGGATCGGTTGAACTGGCCCCGTCCGCGGTGCACCAGGTCTTTTCTGTCGAGAGTGGATCTCACACCCCCCATGTCCTTCTGATTTCTTCAGATTCTTCAGACTTGGAGAAAGATTCTCCTGTCCCTGTACTTCAAGAAGCTGCTCCTCCACCTCCCATGATGGAGGCTCTGGAGGATATCCCCTCCCGCCTTCGAGATGGAGGTCATGGAGGAGGCTTCTGCTTCCGTAACATCAGGGGAAGACCTTCTCGGTTCGATGGTAGCCCCTCCGAGTAGTCTGGTTTCCTCCTTTGATTGGAGTTGATTTGCAGGATTCCGCCTTCTGTCTTACGTGCCTTTCGAGATCACGGTACAGGCTCTTGGTCTGGTTGTACCCAGCACCATTATAGACAAAGGTGCCTCTGTTAGTATTCTATCCTCGACTACCTGGCAAGCCTTTGGTTCGCCACCGCTTACGCCTGTTACGCAGAATCTGTTAACTTTTAATAGAAGGACGAGTCAACCGTTGGGGATCCTTCCAAGGTTACCGATTACTTTGGGAGGCAAAACCATCCATATGGACATGATGGTGGATTCCGGGCCTTGGATTTCAATCTCTATACTTGCGTGATTACACCTATGCCATGGGAGCACTTGTCTCCTCCCTCTTTCGCGTGATGTGCTTTCCCTCTTTCGCGTGATGTGCTTTCCACATGAAGGACGGATCGTGACCATTGATCAGCTTTCATTCTTTGGTCCTAATGTGGCATCTGGACCACCATCACCCCCTCCTGGTTTCTATCCACCCGTTGTATCTGCTCCACCGCAGGTCAACTATGTGGCTACCTACCCCGTTCCTGTGCTCAGTGATGATGCCATTGTGCATAATGTGCTAGGGGCATTGGGTCCTGACTTCCAAGATGTTTCCCTTCCATCAGGAGTGGAACTCTGGGAAACACCGCCTTCTTGTTCATTTTGATGTAGGTTGTTAGAGCACGGTTCCCTCCCTGTGTCAAGCTCTTTAAAAAATGAAACCAGATTTTCGAAGCAAAGTTCCTTGTCTTGTGTCAAGCTCCTTAAAAAATGAAACAAGGTTGTTGGAGCATAGTTCCTTGTCTTGTGTCAAGCTCCTTAAAAAATGAAACAAGGGTGTCTGAGGATAGTTCTTTTAATGTGTCAACCTCGTTAAAACAATGAAACACGTTCCTGTTCAATTCGAGTCTTTGATAAGTTCTCGTAAAATCCCAGTCGAGTCTTTCTCTTGATCTCGTAACTTGAACCTTCACTCCATCTTCCTTTCATATGGACTGAAGCTTGGGGGGCATGTACCTCGAATTGAGTCACCATGCTGGGGGCATGCTTACTTTTTCAAGCATAGTTTGTTTCCGTTTCAAGCTTGTGTAAAAATGAAACCGGTTTCAAGCATATTTTATCTTTGTTTCAAGCTTGTGTAAAAATGAAACCAACTTCAAGCAGAGTTTCCTGATTTCAAGCTTGTGTAAAAATGAAACCATTCCCATTTTACCTCTTGTGATTGCCATTTTATCAGCCTGTTTTTTCCAGATGAGCCTTGGTTTTCTCACTCCATCGTCACTATCTGCTTGGCCGATCATATGCCTTCACTTGGTTATTTTACCCATTCCTGAGGAACCGCTGCGATGAGTGGTCTTGTTAGCCAGCCTCTCAACCTTTATTTGTTTTGAGCAGTTCCATCATTACCCGAACCAGTTGCTACCCTTTATACCACTCGTTCCTCTAGGAGGAGTCATATTTCAGCTCTTTTCTGACTCTCTAAATATGAAAATATTGTCGAGGCCCTTGTCATTTCGATCTCGTTAAAATGGACACGAATCGACATCCACCCAGTATAAGTTTAACCCTTTTTTGGGCTGGGATGGATTGATTACGAAAAAGGAATACCCTAGCCTATTGCGACTAGGAGGTTTTCCTGGATATTGTTTTCTACCTTTTCGGATCTGGGGAACTATTTACGAAAAGGGACCTGTGGAGTTTTCTTTTTCACTGTCTTTTCAAACTCTCTAAACATGAAAAGACGCCGAGTTCTTCCTTTGTCAGACTCGTTAAACCCTGATGACATTGGATTCCGTCGAAATGACGTTCTCCGAGTTTCTCCTTCCTAGGACTCGTTAAATGCACTAGGATGGATTCGCCTGAAGGGCGGACTTATATCACAAGCATATGCTATCCCCTTCAAGCTTGTTATCAAAAATAATTGGGGTACTCGCCAGAAATGGTGGGGGAAAAATGGAACCATCGTCGTTGTCGTCGGCAGTATGTCGCTCTTGAACATGGCACTTGTCCGCATTCGTGTCGGGTTGGGGACATCTCATCTCGTTGCTTCACTTTGCCTCCATGGGTTTGGGTAATCCCTTTTGACCTCTCATCTGTTCATTGCCTCGTCACCATGACCTCTGATCCGTTGATGTCAAATACTGCCAAGTCCACTGTCGTGCCGTTTATATGTTCAAGAGAAGTTGGCCTCTGCAAATATCAACCTTCCTCTGTTTCTCATACGATCTTGATTCACAACAAAAACATCATGTTCCTCTGTCTCGTGTCGATGATGTGGGAATCATTATGGCCCACCTTCGATCAAGGTCACTTCTTGTCGACATCAACTCATTATCCAGGAAGTTGGTCTAGAGACTCCTTATGGTACCTTGGAGCCTGCATGCCTCAATGGCAGGTTCGTCGCATTCGACGAGAGGTTTACATCATTAGCCTCCGATCGAGTGATTCTGCGGGTGTTCGACGTCAGCTCATTTATTCGCACGCCGTAGATTGTACCTGTAGTACCTTGAGGACCATTGTCATTATTGGTGGTTTCTCTCGCATCTGTTAACAGCTTTCATCATTGGCTGGTAATCAGACGATGTTCTTGCATGTTCGACTTCAGCTCACATATTCACATGCTTGAACTTGTACTTTGTTGGGTCGAGATGGAGTGCAAGACCCTGGATTGTGTCTATTGTAATCCAGGCTGCGATTGTGGATTATTATCATCATGTACATGACTCACTGATTGGATGGCTGCGACCATACCTGAGTCTATTTGTTTGATCTTAGTTGGATGGCTGCGCCCATACCCTAGATCCGGATTATAGCATACTCTGTTCGGATGGCTGCGTCCATACCATATATATACATCATGTACTTGAGATATCGGTTGTATCTTTCTGTGCAGGTTTTCCGACGGCGGGCCTTCAGTTGGACATGTTCTCGTAAAGCATTTCACCCCTCTCTCTCTCGGGCCTCATGCTTTAGGGGGCATCTGTTACACAGTAATTTGTCACCGGCCCTGCAATCCCCATCTCGCCCATTGGAGGGTCGTTTTTGTGACCAATAAGCAGTGTCATGCCTTGCAAATACCATCATTGCATCCCTTTCCATGAGGACAACATTTCTTCTGTTGATCATTTCCTGAGCAGACCCCTAAAAACACCTGTTTTTGCCTTGGCGCTAGTAGCCCGTTATGTACTCGCGCCAATGGGGGGAAATTAACACTGAGCCCGCACCAATTTGCGCTCTGTCCCAGTGTTGCACCCGCGCCACTCTGTTTATGGAAAGTTTTTTAAAAAAGGAGGCGAAGTTTCGATTACAACAACTTCGTGGATGAGTCATCGGGAGTGGTTTCGCCTGAATAACCACGGCCTTCCTCCTTTGGCCTCTTGTTTCCACCATATGGGGAACCTCCCAAAGGATAAGGCCTCCCTTCCACTATTGTAGGGATCCCAACCTCCTCCTCTCCTTTATAAATATAGCCTTCATCCATTGATGAAGGGGCTGAAAGGCTGAAAGGCTGAAGGGCTGATAGTCTTGAAGTGCCTAAGCTCTGAATCTCCATATTCCCAAGAGCCTTTGTGTTGTAAAGCACCCTCTCTTTCCCTTAAGGCTGACTCAAGTAAGGAGACCATTGTCACGAGACTCTGGAGAGGTTTTTCCCTTTCCTTGGCAAGCTTTGCGAGACGTGGACTACTGGAAACCCGTCCGAAGGAGACCGCGACGTCAGAACTTGGTTGTAATCTTTCTTCGCTGGTTATTTAATAGATGATTATGATTATGGTTCCACTCCGTTTTCCATCATGTTAATGCGAGTAATGTCCTTTTTGACTGACATTTAGTTACGTATGCTGGTTTCTATGCTTGTATCTGTTCGTTTCTTCTGTGTGCAGGTGTTCATCCGCGGAGATCGTGGAGGAATTGTGATCTGCCGAGGCTGAGGAACGGGGACGCTTCTTCTTCAGATCCTAGCGTCGGAATCCAGGTAGGCTTCTATCTCCAGCCTTTTCATTCGTAATTAGGAACCTGCGTCATGACATTGTTTGTTTGTTGCTAGACCCCTGCTGGGCTAGTAGGGATCGCCTCTGTCCGCAGAGGGGATTTACCTCCTCAACACATTGTAACTACCCTCTTCTCCTATTCTACAAGAGTACTTCTTTAATCCCTATCTAATAGATCAGTTCGTAATGAACACTTAGATTTCCAATTGGAGGAAATGCTCTAGAAGAGGGTACGATAAACTAGTGAGAAACATAATTTTGTGGATATGAATGTGAACAAGGCATAGGTTAAAAAAACAGAAGCTAAAAATTCTCTTTGAATACTTTCATTTTTTTGAGGTAGGAACACTATGTAGGCTCAAAATTTAGAGGTAGTACACAATATTAAATGTCCATTCAAATTATGACGTAGGTCCTAATATTTATTGTAAAGCACATATTCAAGATTAAACATAGGAATCATAATGAAGGCATGCCTTCCTAGTCAATTTGGAATTTGGGTTTGTTGCTGGCAGGTGTATTTTGGAGACAAGTATATTCACAGTCCAGAATAGTCAGTAGGAAACCATCCAATTCTAGTGATTGATATAAATGTGGTTGGTGATTAGAATATTGTCCATATAAATTGATAATAGTCAGTTGTGCCTCCTTCAAATAACCTGTTCTCAGGTTGGATGCATCATTTTCAGATTCATCCAATAGCTACTCAGCCTTAGATAGAACAAAGGGCATGTTTTGAGGTTTTTTTTTTTTAAACGCGATTTATTACAATAGTTTTTTTTCGAATCACATAATTTTGAGGTTAAACATCACACAACTGATTTGGTAATCATTGTGCGCTACAAACTTCTGATAACACTATAAATATACTATGAATACCTTTCTTTGAAGAACTGTGGATGCACTATTTTAGTCACTTTCCATTGATACTACTTGAAATCAGTGTTTTCCTTCACTTCGAGGCAACATTTTGACACATTACACATATTTAAGCATGTCCTCAAGTGAGGTGATGCAGTTACTAATGAAACAGTGTGGTTCTAAAGTGTAATGTCACACTTACTATGTGCATATCTTAAAGCCTTAACATTATTATGAACATAGAATTAATGGCCTTGGTATCATCTATTTTGTATGGTGTCTTTCAGTGGCTAGCATGACATCACGTCTCATTTTCTATCACACTCTTGGTGAGTTTTAAACAACACTTGTTAACTAGGGATACACACATCTAAAATATGGACACAAAGCTTAGAATTTTCACATTGCTTCACACATCTGTAAATGTGAAGTTCGAGTGATGAATGTTTGCAATGATAACTTTCAATCAAAGATGACCTGAAGTTAGTTGTTATGTGTTGATATTTCCTCATTTATGAGTATTGTATATGCCCAATTTCATATCCTTAAAGTAATTTACATGTCACCTCTTGACTGGTATATTACATAAATGACAAAAGAGATTACAAAACTAGTTTTCTGAGCTTATTTTGTCATATAAGCATCACCTCAAGTCTGTACCGACATTTTCATCACTGCTTACATCAATTGATTCTATGGACAGGTTTGGCTACTTGTGATGTTGATGAATGCCCTTTAAACAGAGCCTTACCACCTCTTGATTTCTACACTATATAAATGAGCAATGAGAAAGAAAACTGGTTTTCTGAGCTTATTTTTCATATAAGCATCACCTAAAATCTATTCTAACATGATTCTATGGACATGTTTGGCTACTTGTGATGTTGATGAATGCCCTTTAAACAGAGCCTTATCACCTCTTCATTGCTACACTACATAAATGAGTAATGAGAAAAAAACCTGGTTTTATGAGCTTATTTTGTCATATAAGCATCACCTAAAATCTGTTCCGACAAATCCTAATCCAACAAGAAGAAATTGAAAAACTGTCACAACACTTAACATAGATCACAAGTAGAGAAAAATAGAATTAGGTGCCCTTAGGAAAATAGATTGAAAGAATTCACTTGAATGGCATGATAAAAATGAGATGGAAATTAGGGTTTAGGATGCTAGCTCATAAACGGTGACTAGGTCATCTTTGGGATAAAAAAAGAGGGTTGGCACGTGACCACTAGTGAAGATTACATCTATTCTCAACCATCACTTGGTATTGTGGTTAAGTGACTTATTTTCCAATTTTTATAGCTTTCCCTTATTTCCCCTACAAATTTCGGCAAAACTCTTATTTGTTCCAGCACCCATGTCTCCATCTAAATAATTGGCCATCATAGAAAATCACTAAACCCTCCCCACTCATCTCAATGGTCATACCATTCTTCACAATGTGTGGCTATGGGGTGAAAAAATTTACGGTCTCACGGAAGTTGATACAAGAACCAGAACTAGAACCAGCAAAGGGTCAAAGCTGGCAGGATATATATATATATATATATATATATATATATATATATATATATATATATATATATATATATATATATAAGGAGGAATATAAAAAAAATCACACCAAGTGTGCTACATATCCTAAAACAAGATATATATACATCAAGGATCTAAATGGTGACCTCTAGAGTCCATAAATCCTATTACATGCCTTTTTGATAAGATGTGTTTGTATTCTTTGCATCCTGTCATGATCATGTAGAAATTTGGGGGAACAACATGGGTTTAGGGGCGGAGCTGACCAAAAATTTTATTTAAACAACCAAAAAAATGATAGTGGTTTTCCCTTTTTTTTTTCTGAAATGGTGGGCCCAAATCTGTTTAGGACAAGAACAGGCTCAACCAAAAAATTCAGTATGAAACTAACATACAGTCCTATTCAAGGGCCAGTTAGATGAAAAGGTTGAAACAAAAAAATAGTTGGTTCAGGTTCGGAAAATTTTTAAACATTGGTTTTAAGGAAAGATAATGTGCCAAACACACAAGAGTTCAACATGTCAATAAATAGCCACAGAATCAGTGAAAAATATAAATCACAAGTAAAACATTTTATAACTCATGCTCTTGCATAATTTGTCTTCCTGAACCAATCATACAATTTTCTAAGCTATTTATATTTCAAACAAATTAGAGTATGTCCATTACAAAATATCAAATAGAAAACATTACGATACAGATTGGAGAGCTACAATAACCAGCATGTTATCATTTTTATAGTACTAAATTCATATTTAAGTTTAAACCAAAGAAGAATATTTAAAAAAAAAAGTGCACATCTTTTGTTATCCAAAGTAGCTAAAAATGTGGAGCTAACATTACAAATTAAAATTATGATACTTCTACAGAACACACATTCAATAAGTCAACAAAAATTTTCAGAGCTCAAAAACCTTCCCATTTAAAGTTAGAGATGTAGATGTAGATGTAGTGTATCTTATTTCATAGAAGAAAACTTTACAAAAAGGCTTAAGTAGGATTCTCTTAACTCCTTTGGAAATTTCAAACCTATCTCTTTGTGCAACACCATATAAAATATTATTTCTAAGGTAATTGCAAGAAGGCTCAAAACCACCTCTCAAATATCTTGTCCTCTAAAATGTTTAATCTCCTCTCATGTAGGCAAATTCATGATGCAGTCAATATAGCCCCAAGGTATCTTCACTCTACTAAGATAAAGAGATTGATTGACATGGTGATTATATAGGAATTAAACAGAGAGGACGAGTTGTATTTAAGACTCGTTCTCATCCATACAACTTTGAATCATGGAAACTCCACATGTGTTGCAAATATGACTAAAATCGTTATAATACCTCTTGATTGCACCCAGTCTTTTACTGAAAAACCCCCTCACAACAAGGTTTACAGGTATTTGTTCGCAGATACTGCATAGCACTTATTTTGTGACTTCACTCACCTACATTGAAGCTACTAGCTAAGTAATCTAGCGATTTTTATTCTAATGGCTACAACTTCTAACAATCATGCATTGTAAAGACCAGCTAGCTTTTGATCGTTGCCTGTATTATAAACCCTGAATCCTTCAAGACAAAACTCTAAAAACTAATATCTGTGGGTGAGGCTGGAAGGCCTCTGAGCTCTTCCTCAAGTCATGGGATGACCTTCCTCTGGGGTCCTGTTGGTACCAGCTGTTGGTTGATATAGAATTCTCTTGACTCTTAGGTGGATTTATGATATGCTTACCCCTAAATATCTGTGCTCTTGATGATATCTATCTTTCATTTGAAGTAATGTTCTGGTTGTTGGGATGTTTAGTTTGGTATATTCAAAAGTCAAGTTTGGATTGGTACATAGTAAACCTAGAACTAGTACCCATCTCAATCTACAAAGGCGCTTTTAATATCAATCCGTCTTGGATACAGACATTTCAACTTTATACTGTACCTTTTTTTAGAGTCTCTCTCTATCATCCCTGTGCAGGAAGCACTGTGTCTAGATTTTTCATTGATTGTTGGTTGATATAATAAACCAATGACAAATTCCATAAACATCCCCAACCTTAATATTTAATGCATTCAATCGATATTAGCAGAGGATAGGTCGTCAGTTCAATTCCTATTTTTCCCATTGCTAACAGAATTTTGACAACATTTGCATTGTTCTCAAATTATTATTAAATTCAAAATGGGGAAAATACTACCTGTTGTTTGATCGATGAAGTAAATTTCGTTGAGCAGAAGCCTATGTTCTCTAGTTGCAGGTGCCAGAAAATTTGGAATGGGTGGGTTGCTGCACATCACAGAAAAAAGGTAGTAAATAAAAGCCGGAAAGAAAATAGAAAGAGTAGTAAATAGAAGGTAGAAAGAAAAACTGAAACAAAGAAATACAGACCTAATAGGAAAAGAAATCTAAGCATTGTCACCACTATACGTGGAATTTGTTGGTCATGCAAGTCATAATACCAGACGTTTTTGGTCGTGTGGTCGTGAAGAATAATGGAAGAATTAATTACAACCGCTTTCTCATCCATTTCCGTAAGCGAGCAACAACGAGTTAGGGTGAAATAATTTCATGAGCCCAACGAAGGTTAGGGTAGAGCCAATTTCGTGAGCGCGACGGAGGTAGGGTACAACCCAAGCACAACTGCCATCTGTTCAATTCGTAACTGGTGTCATCTGAAAATTTGTAACAGGTGTCGTGTGCAGAAAATATATGTTGACAAAAAAAATGGTCTCATTCAAAAGAGAAGGCCTATCGGCCTAAATATGGTTAACTATTTTGGTATATAAGAGGACATTTTTGTTATAATGAATATCAATTATCAATTTTGGACATTGATAGCATCACAAATTTGTTTCACTATGAAAACTCAATATTTGTTTGCTTTAATAAATTGTAGAGAATGTTAATGACAAAAATTACTAATTGAGTGTAAATTATTTTATTTTTATTTTTATGCAATTTGACTTAGTCAAAATGTTAAACATTACATTATAACATCTCTCAGCCCAAAAATCACAAGTGTCATAGAGAAGAGAAATTAAGAGAATATGAGCAAATAATTAGTTTTAATTTATTTTTATTAATAATTAATTAATTAATGTAGTTTATATAAATTAAATGATTGGTAAATACAAATAAACATTAAAATTTATGTCATAATATATTTCACTTTATAATAATATATACTTTTTTTATATAAAATTAATATGGAGTTACACATATATATATATATATTTAAAAACCATGTAAGGCTATTTTGAATCATGAAGGTTCACCCCACTTTATCATAATTAAAAAAAAAAACATAAGCTATAAAAATTAACTAAATTATAACTTTGTTTTAAATTTTTATTATTAATTATAAAATTAATAAATGAGTTATATATATATATATATGATGATGGTGGTTAACGTCCACTGAGACCAATCTTTGGTCTATCGGACCTAAGGAAAAGAGTTATTTAGTTTGACTTAAGATTTTATTCCTATGCTCAAAAAACTTGGAGAGAAGCCTCCCGAGCTCACTATAATTTTGACATTTTAAAAGGCTAGGAAGGTCAGTATTGCAGCAAAGATTATGAAATTGAGCTCTAATGTGGTTGTACGTGGGGAACTCTATGAGGAAGTGATTTTCATCCTCGATGTTCATATTCTCACAGAGATGGCAGATCCTTTCCATCCACGGTGTTTTAGGAACTGTCCAATGACCTATTTCACTATGGAGCTCATGAGGGTTCATTCTAATCTTGGCTATATTAATTTTCTTCTTTGAGCTAGTTAAAACAGATAGATACTTTTGATCTTCTAGGGTGGGGTTGATTAACTCCTTATAATATCTTAATTTTCTTTTAGCTGCTAGATCTTTCTCATGCCACATTTTTTCTTTGAACTTAGAAGTGACAATTTTTTTAATGTTATTAATGTTTTGCAATGCAACATTCTCGTCGATCTCCCAATGGTTTAGCCAGGCCCTGGTGTCTTTATACCAACCTCGTTTAAGCCTTAGGTGGTTTTGGCTGGAATTTAAAGCTAGCTTAGGAAGTCTATGGTCTCCTATGATATTGAGCTTGTGCTTGTACAATAGAAGCCTAGTCATAGCTAGGCTCTCGATAGGGGAAAGACCCACTTCTATAAGGAGAATAGGATAGGTTGTGTTTCTTTTAATTTTAAGGTTATAAGTTATAAAACGCTTTTGGATTTGCTCAATCTTTCTCCAGGATTCTCTAGAGATGCTACAACCCCAAACCTCACATCCATATAAGATAACATGAGTGACTAAAGTTTCAAAGAGGAACTTCTTTCTATCCCACAATACGAGGTTTGTTGTTTTACAATTATTTTCAAGACCAAAATAAGCTTTCCACCCCCCATTAATCCTTTTATGAATGTTATAGTTCAAGTTGAGCTTGTGATGAATATCAATTCCTAGGTACTTGTAAGAAGACACTTCCTCCAAGTTACTATTGTCATACATAAAATTAGCATAAGTGTCCTTCTTGGATTTGATAATCATAACTTTTGTTTTGTCAGTGTTAATAGACATACCCATGGTAGAGTATAAATCCTTAAGAAGTCTAAGTTGCTTATCAAGATCAGATGGGCACCTTGCGAGAAGAACGATATCGTCAGCATAGAGAAGAAGGATGATGACTATCCCAGCTAAGATCATGCTAGCACATCCTGCTTCCTCTAAACAATCTTCTAGTTTGTCAATGTAAATTCCAAATAGGGTAGGGGAGAGGGGGAAACCTTGTTTAACTCCGATATTACACTTAATATCTTTCGACCGCCCCTCATTGCTCTTTAAATTAGCAATTACATTCTCGTATAACCGTATCGCGACCGCTCTTAGTTCGAAAGGAACATTTAGCTCTTCTAATCTATTCCATAGGTTTTTTCTATGAATCGTATCGAAAGCCTTTCTAAAGTCCACAAAACAACAGAAGAGATTGGATTTATCATTGCGACATTCCACCACAATGATCCTAAGCATAACGAGGTGGTACATTGTTGAGTGCTTTCTTCTAAAACCCGCTTGGCCTTTAGCCCTCTTACCTTCACTTTCAAGCCAAATGCTCAACTTATTTTCCAAAATAATACCATATAACTTGGCTAAGAGAGGGCTGATCATAATTGTCCGATAATTAGAGGGGTTATCTGTATCCCAACTTTTAAAAATAGGGATAATGAGGCTCTGAGTCCAAGGTTTAGGGAACCCTTGCTTGACCGCTTGGTTGAGAAGCTTGTGGATGTGGGGGATGAGGACAGGACCTCCAATTTTTAAGATTTATGCCTGGTAACCTTCAATGTCTTTAGTTTTCACATTTTCTAGGCATTTAACACCAAAATCAATGTCTTCTAATGAGAAAAATTCTTTCGTTGTGAGCAGGGTTTCCAAATCCCTGACATTTGGAGATTCATAAAGCTTTTTAAGATAGGAATTCCAGTCGTGTAAAGAAATATTATTATTATCTTTAGTTTTCCTAGTTAGAATCTGCCTCCAAAATTTCTTGAGAGCCACCTTAGAGAGGTGTAAGAGTTTCTCTTGTCTTTTACGAATATATTTCCTTTATTTCCTTTCAGTTAGGGCTTTGTAGATTTTTATATTGTCAATTTTGAGAGATTCATCAACAGCTTCCTTAATTTCTCTCCTCGCACTTTTACAATATTTGTCATACCATGGGTTGGTTTTGCTATTTCTTTTATTACTTGAGACTTCAATTGAGAACTTGTTAATAGAATATGAGAGGGTTGTAGTAAAATTATGATAGAGGTTATCTACGTTGTCTATACTAGATAAAGGAAGAAAATTAGTTTTTAATTCATTTAGAAAGACATCATTTTTATTTCTATCAAAGATTAAGTTCTTTTGACTATAAGGATTATCTTCTATGGGATCTCTATGCATAACAAAATTGAGAGTTATGAGTAAAGGCTTGTGATCAGAGTCGAGCTCGTGGTCGTCTAAGATGTCAAAAATTATTATTTCGTTGTATAAATGGAGATCAGAAATAACATAGTCTACCACGCTACTGCCAAGCCCATGCATGCAGGTCATCTAGCTAGAATTGGGCCACTTCTTTAGACTGTTGCAAATTATGAGATCCTGAGCACTACAGAGCTTGACTAGCTCCGACCCAAATAAATTATCCCTGAGGTCTTCAGAGCTCCTTTTGTACCAGCTAGCCAGAGTAAGGTCTTTGTCTAACCAAAGAGGAATGGGGTTGGAATGATTGCTTAGAAGAATAGATTGTTTGCTTGAAGATCGAGCATTAAAGTCACCCACTAAAAGGATATTACCTTCATTCCTTAGGCTAGAAATATCATTCTCTAAACCATTGTAAGGACTATTTTTACCTAGACTATTTTTCTTATAGAAGTTAGAATTAATGGGGGGAAAATAACAGATTGCTATGTAGGTCTTTTTATCATTAATGTCATTAATCTCAATCCAACTATATTGGTTGTAAGGGTCTTTTTTATAAATCCTAGCATGGGGGGAGATGTTCTTCTTAATGTAGCAAACTATGCCCCCAATGCCTCTACGAGAGGATCACTTGTTCCAGGTAGACCATAGTGCAAAGCCATCTATGTTAGGGACCTTAGATTCTTCGTGCTCCCAAGTTTCAACAAGCAATATAATATCAACATCATTTGAGATCCAACTTAGTTTGGGGCCTTTGTTCCATGGAAAACCCCAACAGTTCCAAGAAAGAATTCTGAGCATGTTGAATTGCTATTTATTATTATCTTTTTGGTTTTTGTCTCGAATAACGACTTTTCTATTTCTGATTATTGCTCATTTTCCTTCCGTCCTAGCTTCTTTTACCTTTTGAACCTCCTTTCTTAATTTTGCTTGATCTTCTGGGATGAGATCTTCGTTTATAAATATTCCCGTTCCTTTTAGACTTGAGGTTTTACTAATTATGTGATATTTATGGTCAGTAGAGCTCACCTTTATTCGAATCAGCCTTCCTTTATTCTCACTTAAAACATGTAACATACACACATATATATTAAAAAAAATATATGTAACACAATTCTTAACCATGGAATTCACCTCTACTTTATCTTAGAGATTCTTAACCTATAAATATGCTTTGTCACAAATGGATGGGCCAATACCATGACTTAGTAATACCACATGCCCATAAAACCATAATTCATGTTCATATGACATTTATTTTATTTAATCAATTTATTATAAAGTTAAAAATGCATAATTATTTTTGAGATAAATCTCAACTTTTAATTTGTGACAGAATATTATGTGAAGCTTAAATCTCTACCATCTACTTAATAGCATTTTGTTTTCAATTATTGAAATAATAATTTATTTTAAATGTTTCTATAGAAAAATACTCTACAAACAGGTCACCCTACAACCAGGTCAGAACCAGAAAATTTGATCACCAATTAAACTGCCCATAAAACATAATTCTATTAATATATATTTTAGAGAAATTTTTATGAGTATTACTCAAAATTAACATAAATCGATTTAACTCTATATTCTAAAAGATTTGTCAAAACATCTGTGGGCTTACCCTAGAGGACCCTCTCCAAAGGACGTAAATGACCTAACTGGATTACGGGATTCCAGAGGAAACTTCATTTTGATCACAACAGACCCATAAATCGATTTAACTCTATATTCTAAAAGATTTGTCAAAACATCTGTGGGCTTACCCTAGAGGACCCTCTCCAAAGGACGTAAATGACCTAACTGGATTACGGGATTCCAGAGGAAACTTCATTTTGATCACAACAGACCCTGTAGAGCCCTCTTCCATCCAAATTGGTTCTCCCATCTTGTGAATTCCATGTTCAGTTAAAGAGGATAGAACTCCGGAGCCTTCCTTAGAATGTTGCCTGTACTCTCATGTTTTTTAGTTATGCGTCCTAGTTTTCTTGTTTCGGAGCAGCTTATCATGCAATGGGGCAAAACTATTGTTTTTTATGTTAGGTTTGTCTTAGTTTTCTTGCTATCTGGAGCATCTTATCATGAAATGGGGGCAGAACTTCACTAACTTAGTCATAGAAATTTCTGTTATCCATGTATTACCAGAGCTAGAAATTTCGGAACTTTCAAGGAAGATTGGTTTTCTTTTCTGTTTTTCTAAATATTAAGGAAGGATTAGTTCTCTTTTTTGAACATTAAAGGGAATTAATTTCTCTGGTGGAAAGGCCTCATGTATTTTTTAATTCTGTAAATTTTGTTCTACGACTGTGAAATAAAAATTTGTTAAAAAAATACATCAGTAACAAAATCACCTGTAATATTTATTAACAAGACTTTTATATATATTAATGGTATTTCATTGCCATAAATCCTGCAATACACATTACCCTCACCAGTACGGGGTTTTTCTTGCACAATTCATATTCAAAGCGAATTAGAATGCGGCATTTGTATTTTATACAGACCTCGGTACTCGAGTCAATTTCCTTCTATTGCCCACAAACAGAGTATTTGTATGCTTATCGAAGGTTGTGGAGATTGCATTATCATATGAATTGGTGTGCAGAGTTATTTGAAAAAGAATCACCATTTTAGAACTTACACCCTGTGGCCTTTGCACAGAGTCTTAGTACAGTTCATTATCGACTCTTGAGATTGAAATAGTATTGTTACAACGACTCCCTCCTTTTGTTTTGTTGAGGATAAGTTATGACAGTTTGAACAGATACATGAGTTTCTCCTTTGAAAGATGAGTTTATATCTAATTCTACAGTACTAGATTCACATTGGCACATTGCATTTTTGGTTGATAAGTGATTAGAGTAGATTATTGCATTTTTGGTTGATAAGTGATTAGAGTAGATTTAAAGGCTTTCTTTAATTTTTATCAAAGGGTAAGTAGGTCTGGGTGCACATTTTTAATAGAAATGGCTGTTACATTACTAGTTTATAGTCCTTTTTGGTGTGAAGGTTATCAAAGAGCTTCAGTGCAGGTTTCCAATAGCTAGGGTTTGTTTTTAAATTTTCAATAATTAAGATTTTCTTTTTCATTAGTGTTTTCTTTCTAATTTGTTAGTAATTAGAGCTTTCATATATAAAACTAATTAAACTTTCCATGCTATTAAAATTGAGTGTATTTGTTCAGAAATAATTATTAACAATAAATAAATAACATATTTTAGATTTTCAGTTCAAATTTGTTGAAAAAACATAATTTTTAGAAGAAATCCGAATGTAATTAATTATAAATTTTGATGATTTGTATTAAGCAATTGCTTTAGATGTTCATTTTTATCGTATTCTCTTATAATAATTAAATTAAAGAAATATGATTTCTTTTTGAATAAATCTACACCACAACCATGTTAAATGAATGTAACCACAACTATGTTGCAGTTCTCCACATAAGGCATAAGCATCTTCGACTGTGAAATTGAAGCATATTAGACATTTCATAAATTATCTTATGAACGGAGTAAACCCCTGAAAATATATATATATATATATATATATATATATATATATATATATTGGCATCGTTACACTTGAAACGAAAAGTGCAGAAATTGAAATGAGCATATGCGTATACATATATCCATAAAGATTCTTCGATTTCTTCTTTGTATATCACTCAATTAACTGTCCCCCGACTTGGCCCTCCAGTTCTGAGCTCGAATCCTACGTCGCGACGTGATGCCGTATTCGTTATTAAAGTCGTCCTCGCAGCAAGCGGCAATAATGGAGGCATTTTGATTAATAAGAATAAGGGACTTCAAATACTGATACGTCCCAAACAACATCAACAATATTCCTATAATCACGGACCCACAGAGTACTAAATTCGCCACTGTAACCACAAGCGGATTAATGAAAGGCTTTAGAGAGAGGGCTAATGTTCCTCTGATAACACTGCATGAAGTTTTGCAGAAATTAGTGGGTGATGCTTCTCACATTAGCTCCCACAGAACCGTGGTCCCCACGCCAAGTCAACTGTTCACTCAGCAGACGCGTGGCAGATTTCTATAGGATCGGAATTTTGTTTTTTCCGCCCACCAAGCCGTAGTCAGCAAGCCCAAATCGGACCCGAAATCCTTATATGGCGCATTTGATTGGGATTTCGCGTCACAAAGGCTCTGATGTCAGCGGGTTCTTTTGTAACACAAAATGGTTTATGCAGGTTGGTTTAATTGCCGTTTGAAGTCCGGGCTTTAAGTTTTGTTTAGTGGATTTAATACTCTTATCTTCTAACACAGAGAAATTAAATTTCTTGACAGGAGACAGAGTTTCACACTTTGAAAAAAAATTTCTATTTCATTCATTAGCTCAAAAAAACTATTATAGATTCTTCCTCAACAGAAGGTATAACAAAATAAAACTGCTCCAAACGCAGTGCAGAAAACAAACTCACTGTGTCTCTTAAAACTACGCACTGCTGTTTATGAAATTATACTCTGTCTCAGTAAAAATAAAACGCACTGCTGTGCACTAAAAAAATACACCGCTGTTGTGCATATGAAAAACTTACATTACATTTTATGCCTCACGGGCCTTTTACTTTATATGCCGTAGCATTGAAAAAAAAAAAAAAAAACAACTAACACTGAACCTTAACATAAACAAAATGATAAGAGCTTCTCGGGCCCACCTAATATTTGCGCGCATGCAAATATGATAAACGTATATCAACAAAGTCAAAACCTCTCAGGTGTTATAACATTACAACGCAAACCTTAAACAAAACTTAAACCCTGGACTTCAAACGGTAATTAAACCAACCTACATAAACCATTTCGCGTTACAAAAGAGCTCGCTGACGTCAGTGCCTTTGCGACGCGAAATCCCAATCAAATGTGCCATATAAGGATTTCAGGTCGGATTTGGGCCTGCTGACGTAAGGGACTTTGTGACCTGAAATCCATTTAAATCCGCTTCAATGAATATTTCAGGTCCGGTTCTCTGCTTGGTGAGCGGCCAAAACAAAATCCCGATCCTATAGAAATCTGCCACGCGTCTGCTCACTGGACGGTTGACTTAGCATGGGAACCACGGTTCTGTGGGAGCTGTCTGCTGTCGTGGCCGTGGGGACCATCGGTCCTTTAAACCAATAAAATCTCCCGCGTTCAAACAAAATTAAACTGCTCTGTTCTGTTCAACGCTCTCCAGTGTATAAAAGGAAATCCTCTGTATTCAAATGTACAACGGCTGTGACTCTTGAACGATTTTGGAAGACGACCATTCAATGCTCTGTTTCTCACTGTACAGACTGTAATTTCAAACCCTGATTTTGACCGTTCAAATATTTTTGGTATGTCACTGGAGGACATAAACCTGGTAATCAAAATTGGAAAGCGGCTCTGCACAGGGCTGGCTGTTGAAAGTAACATTTCAACAAATGGCATTTGCATTTGGGCCATTGAAGTTAATAAGATGAGAAGCATCACCCACTAATTCTGAGCATTCACGGGGAAGAAGAGGAAGAAGTAGCAGCACTAGAGTAGAAGCGAAGAGAAAATAAGTGACTGATTTTCCAACTGCCCTTTCCTCTGCTTCTGCACAGAGCTCTACACACTCAAAGAACTAATAATTTCTTCCTCTAAGAAGGAGAAGCAGGTCGAGTTATGGGTAATGAAGAGCCTGCTGCGGCGCACTTATAAAGCTTAAGAAGATGAGGAGACTATTAATTAGTGACTTTGTGCCACAAGAAAAAATCAGAATTGTCACCGTTTTATTGGAATCTAACCCAAAAAAAGAGGCTTAATATCTCCCTTCAAATAGGTAATTTATGAAGTTTAAGTCTCCGAAATTTTCGATTACCAAATAACTAGTGAATAAGACAACAGTCCGTCCCCACCATTTTATCTACCATCTCTTGACAAGGAGTTTGTTAATACAAATCCGTAGCTGTCGTGATATTTAGTGACAGTTTTTTTTTTAAATCAGAATTGCTTTTGTTTTATTGGAATCCTAAAAAACAATTACACACTTCCGATTACTAAATAAATAGTCAAACAGCATTTCAACTATTAATACCAAATCAATACTGCAAGGTCATGGTAGATATTTAATGACGATGTACCAGAAGAAAAATCAGAATTGTCGTTGTTTTACTGGAATCTCACAAAAAGAATTACACATTTAATATCTCCCTTCAAGAAGAAGGAGCGGGGAGGTCCAGTTTTGGAAATGGGAAAGGTATAACTTTCTCAAGTTTGGAAATCTCCGAAACTTTCGCTTACCAACTAAAGTTTAAGGAAATTGGTTGAATTTCATTAGGGAACGTCTCTTCTGAGGTCGTGATTAGGGTCCCTTAGAAAGCGCGCACATCATCCACGCCGACACTGATTTCGTTTGCGATGAGGTGAGAATGCTTCGTCTGTTCTTGGCTCTTGGGCCTATGTAAATCTATGTCACCTTCAAAATTCAAAAATAAATGGATTACAAGAAAATTTCTTTGTAACGTTTCACCATTTTTTTCTCATCGTACTCAGTAAATGAGACAGTCATTCATGCATGTGTGGTGGATATTTATTTATTATGTCCCTCGACACATATAGCATCCAGGTATTACTTTGATGGTACTCACCAGAAATATTTTCTTTTTGTGTGTTAAGTTGAAATATTTTCTTTTGCGATGAGATGAACTTGCTTGTCATGGGGTCTTGGGTGTATGTGAATCTATGTCACCTTCAAAATTCGAAAATAAATGGATTACACGAAAATTTCTTTATCATCGTATTCGGTAAATGAGACACTCATTCATGCAAGTGTGGTGGATATTTATTATACCTGCGGCCTGGCAGGTATAACGCATCAAGTTTTCTTGTGATTTGAAATCAATTTATCTATGACTAATTTTTTTTAATAATTTTACTATAATAGTTTAGATCAACTTTAATAGTTTTTATTATTTATTTATTTTAATTATTTTATTCTATTGTTTTTTAGATTTGATTGGCTTATATTTTTAATTTTTAATTACAGATGATTCTGCATCTCCAAACTCCAGGTTGATTTCTAGTGATGCAAAAGTAATACTGCCATCTAGTCTTCGTACCCAAGCAAATTTCAAGAGAATTGCAGTGTACAA
The DNA here is from genome assembly GCA_034641835.2 of Pinus albicaulis. Lineage (NCBI taxonomy): Eukaryota > Viridiplantae > Streptophyta > Pinopsida > Pinales > Pinaceae > Pinus > Pinus albicaulis. The sequence goes on along the minus strand of CM076575.1, from coordinate 1,061,390,551 downwards.
CTGCAACTCACCGGAACCCATCACCATCAACGCCAAACTCCGGGTTGATTTGGAGAAGTAAAATAAAATAAAATAAAGCTTTAGAATAAGATTCTAGTGCAGTTGCATCAAATGCTTTCCTCTATAATCGTATTGTTAAATGCTCTCTTCCATAAATGTATCATTTTTTAATTATTAAATTATACCTTTAATATATAAACAAATTTAATATTTTTAATAATAATTATATTATGTTTTTAAATTTTAATATAATAATAAACCTTTATTAATTATATCATAATATAATAATAATATTAAAATAAAGTAATTTAATTGGAAGATTAACAATAATTTAATTTCAATTTCAATAGCACAGCTAAGTTTTAGAAATTAAACTATCAATTTTTTTTTTTAATAAAAAAATTGTTTTTTTTAACTACAATAGTCTAATAATTATTTAATTTTGAAAAACAATTTAATAAGTATATAAAATTCAATATATTTTAAAAACTTAATTATAGGTATTGAAAATGTCTATAGAAATTGATTTTAATATATTTTTAAAAATCAATTATAACTATTGAAAATGTTCATGGAAATTGATTTTTATGATATGTGAGGTATTAAAAATCAATTATAACTATTGAAAATGTTCATGGAAATTGATTTTTATGATATGTGAGGTATTAATAAGACTATTATTGTCATTAACTAGAATTAAATTTTCCACAATCACAAAGAGGAATTACAATTAACAAAATATCTCAAGTAAAACTTAAATTAATTAAATTTTAAATTTTAACATTAATATGAATTCAGTTCTTTTACTTAAATTTAACTATATTTAATTATGTCTCTAGAGATATATTAGCATCGAGGTATTACTTTGATAGTACTCAGCTAGAATATTTTCTTTGAAGGTGCTATATTGATTTTAGATATAAAGATTTTTTTATGATTTTTTCTACCATGGTAAATAATATTTTTTTCCAATTATATTGGATGGTTAATAAGAAACTTCAATTGCCGCCATTTGAGCTTTATATGGGAAAGCGGGCCATGTAGCTGGGTGACGTAACAATTTGTATCACCAAGTATATGGTATATTTATCAATGTTTTATTTTATAAAAAAATTGTCCTCGCCACCGATGGAGTTTGAGACAAGGTTTTTAATGCATATCAATAAAGCCGGATGTGATTATAGGTTGAAATGATATGCTTACGGTCTTTGACGGTGTTGCGATAAATAAAATCCATGATATGTCCTCTCGTTCGTGATTTAATTCCAACTTCCTTATCTTTATCACCTTAATTTATATTACACTAAAACTTATTAATATGATTTAATAAATCTCAACAAGACTCTGTAGTTGTCGTTAGAAAGGCAAATCCCTCTCACAACAATTTTTTCAAGTTTGAATTCGAAGCTCTGAAATTTTTGAACAATAACCGAGACATTGTTATTCTCAAAGTTCACAAGGGTGGAATTGTGGTTATCTTACATAAAGAATATTTTGAGAGAAAAATGTTGGATTGTCTTTGTAACAATGAGAGCTACAGAAAACTTATGAATAAGAATCTTTTGAAGAAAATCTCTAAAAAAGTGGCTCTAGCTATAAAATCCAGTGGTATTGTTAGATCCTTGAGCCATAAACTCATCGAGACTAACCCTATCACTCTTACGATCTATGGTTTTCCCAAAATCCATCAAGAGGGGCTCCCCTGAGACCCATTGCCAACACTATAGGAGGGCCAACCTATCTTTCTGTGAAGTATTTAGCCCAAAAGATAAAACCCCTTGTTGGCCTTAGAGAGTCCTTTGTCAAAGACTCTTCAACATTTGTCAATGAGTTAAAGGGCATAAGGTTTGAGTATGGGGACCTTCTTGTGAGTTTTGACGTTGTCTCTCTTTACACTAATATCCCTATTAATGATGCCATTGAGGTCATCAATCACATCGCGGATCCTAATACTGCTAAATTGCTTGAGATTTCTCTTACGTCTACTTTCTTCAGCTTTGAAGGAGAATTCTATGAAAAAACATGTGGTGTTACCATGGGCTCCCCCCTTTCCCCTGTTGTGTCTACTTTGTTCTTGTAGGACTTTGAATCTAAAGCTTTGTCCTCATCTCAATACAAACCAAAGCTTTGGAAGAGAATTTTGGATGACACCTGTGTCATCTGGCCTCATGGTTGGGATAAGTTCGTTGTCTTTCTCCAACATCTTAATAATTAGTCTAGCTCCATGAAGTTTACTATGGAATGTGAAATCAATGGGACCCAACCTTTTTTTGATGTCCTTATTTCAAATAAGGATGATGCATCATTCTCACACCAGGTCTTTCAGAAGAAATCTCACACGGAGTAGTATCTTCATGCTAAGTCCCATCATTTCCCTGCTAAAAAACCAGGGGTTCTCAACACTTTAGTATCTTGTGCATTTAGAGTTTCTAATGAAAGTCACCTTGAAGATGAGAAAACCCATCTCCTTAAGGTTTTAAAAAATAATGGTTATAATAAGCTCCAATGTCTTAAGGATTTCCTTAAAGCTACAACAAGTTCCAAGATTAAAAAATAACTCAATGATCAGTTTTCTCACGTGCACATTCCTTTTATCCAAAGGACCTCATACAAGATTGCAATTATCTTAAGAAAGAACAAGGTTCCCTCTACTTTTAGGCCCCTAAACACCATTTAAAGTTCCTTAAGATCTGTAAAAGGCCGGTGGACCCTAAGAATATGAAAGGGGCTTATGTAATTCCTTGTCCATGCGACACACCCTATGTTGGTGAAACTAGCCGCTCAATAAATCAGGGATTCAAGAACATGTGGCATACATCAAACATGGGAGGACTCGTTCATCAACATCAGTAGAACATGCAGAAAAGACAAAACACCACATGTACATTGAAGATGCTTGGGCCATTGCTAGGATAGATCATTTCCATCACCGTATGTTTAGGGAGGCTATAAAAATAGAAATGAGGTCAAGCAATCTGAATAGAGACGATGTCTTAGTAGTTATTGGATCCTTGTCATTTCCTCTTAAGTTTTTACTTATTTATTATTGTTATTTATTGATTTATTATGCTTCTTTTTTATTACGTATTTGTATTTTTTAGCTACTAATAAACGATTAATTTCTTTATTTTCTTCATTATTTATTTCTTTAAATTTTTTTTTAAACCATTTATTATTTTTAAGTTTTTAGAATTAATTGTTTTGATTATTTAAGTTTGAGTCAAATACCTTTTTTTTAATTTTATGTACCCAAATATTCTTCATTTAAGTTTGACCATTTATTATTTTTATTTATTTTTAAGTTTCTAGACTTAGTTGTTTTGGATTATTTAAGTTTGACACAAATATCATTTTTATTTTATTAATTGTTTATTGTTTTGATTATTTAGAGTTGACCTAAATATTATTTTTATTTTAGATATTCATTTCACTAAGATTTTCCTTTTGATTAATTGTTTTCTTTAATTCAGTGTTAAAAACTATATTCTAACAATTGTTTCCTTATATTAAAATATTATTTCTTAATAAATAATATCCATTTATGCAAATCTAATTGTTATATTGTAACGGCTAAAAAATGTTCTCTTCGTCTATTTATTGATTCCAAGATTTGGTTCTTCATCTTGTCTTGATGATGAACCACAATCGACAAAACTCCTATGAGGCGAATTTTACAGAAAGTTTTTTTTTTTTTCATGATATAAATAACAAAAGCCTAAATTCAATTAATATTGAATTTATTTATATAAGTTATTTTTAAATTATGAGAAAATGTCATCAGAATAATAACCAAACTCTTCTGGTTAAATATGTCCTTCCTAAAATTTATGTGATTTCAGGGTTAAGTTACAAAATAATTCTGGGATTTTTGTTTAGTAAGGGGTAGGCTAAATATGTCCTTCCTAAACTTTATGTGATTTCAGGGTTAAGTTACAAAATAATTATGGGATTTTTGTTTAGTAAGGGGTAGGCTAGAAATTTCAGGTTCCTTTGCATGGAGCATGTGATGAAGAAGGAAAAGCCACGATGTTATCTAGTCTTCAAGTAACTTGACACAGATATAAATAAATTCATAGACTATCGATGCAATGCCAATATTGGTCCTCTGCCTACAAATGTTATTCAAGTATTCTTTTATTGAATTTTTTTTTCTCTTTCATCAAGTATTTCTTTCACTAGATTTTTATGTGCTTTCATTCTGCATATTGCATTGCATTGCATCAACCATTTTATTATTATTATTTATATTTTTTTTCCATTATATAAAAAATGTGAGATAAACTTCACATTAGGACATATTGGGGGTATGTAATGGTTGTGAACCCCTTAACGATCCAATGGTGAAGGGAAGTTAGCAGATTTGACGACTCAAATTTAATTGCAAATCTCCACCCAACCTTCCCCCTCCTCCTTGTGATCACATCACTATGGGGTCTATGTTCATATATTTACGCCGATAGGCGTACCCCTGTTGGAATTGGCTACTTTAATTATTTTCTTAATTAATTTTTTTGATCGGATGGTGTAAGCTTCAAGATGCCAGTATATGCTCGTCCTTGCCACCACATCAATGGATGAAATTCACACCACTAACTTTCTTGCATATCTAAATCATATGTTTAAACCTTACATAAAGTATTTTTTACAAAACATTATTAAAAATTTATTGTACAAGTTATTTGTCACCACGTATGAAGATTAGAAAAATCAAATTAAAAATATAAATGCTAAAACTTACATTATTGAAACGTGGTTGCATTTAAATGTTGGATTCCCATGCATTACATTTTTAAAATTATGATTTTCAAAAATCCTAATGGAACAAATATATGTGCTCTCGATTCATTGGCTTTCATTGATCGCATTTTTATCAAACTTCCAAAATACTAACATCATTTTATAAAAGAAAATAATGGTTTTAAGTTATAATCTACTTTTCAATTTTCAATTTTAAATTCTAATATAAATTATATATTTTAGGTTTTAAATTTTAATATAGTGACAACAAAAATTAAGTGCAGGCGCTACGGAGAGCTAGTCTCTCTGTCTCTGTCTTTTTCATTCACTAAGGGAGTCTCTTAACTTCTTTTTACTTCAATTTCATGGAGATTGATTAATGAATACCTTAACCAAATCTTATACAACCACCCGAGTAATATGACCTTTGGTATATTAAATAAAATACCTGAAATACCTCTCCCTTTTGCAAGCGCTTTATCTATGACTTGGACCATTTTCGAAATATTTCATTAAAGGAAAAACCCTGACATTCAACCTTTTTAAAACAAATCTCTAAGGTTTAGCGTAATATAGTGGGACACATTAACCTTCCGACACAAACCACAAATCACACCTTATTACTTCGGGCCCACCATAAATATTCAACTCTCGCTTATAAAATAATTATTTATTTATGCAAAAGCGTCGATCATACCTCAATTAACCTTCGTGCATCATTGATTGCGATATCCCTTTTATATTCCTCCTTCGCGATCAGACGATAATCGCAATTTTTTTCAAACAGAACTTTAAAGCCCAGAAAAAATGCGAAATGGGCGGTATTGGTTCTGTGACGTGGCGCGCCCTAACTGGATCGGGTTTTTTTTTCACAAACCGCTCCGATCCCAAAGGCGGTGCGAAACGAGCGGTATGGTTTTTCAAAACCACACAACTGAAAACTCCGGTAACTGAATAGTGTTAACTCAATCTCTCACGCGATTTAACTTATTTCTTCAGTTCATCTCCCCGTGCTCACACTGCGGGTTAACCTATCTAGTTTATTTCAATCAAAAAAACAAAACAATTGTGTTCTACCTCAACTGATATTTCTCCAATAGACAGGGATTCTATCATAATCAATACACTCAAAACAATAAAGGTTTCAACGCCGTAGACAGAGGTTTAATACTTTTTAAATGAATAGAGTAGGACTATGGTTTCACCCTTCCTACAGAGCCACTATTCCACCTTCTTCTAAGAAAACACATTCAACTCATTAACCGAGAATATGAGCTCAAAGACAGACAGAGAGAGAGATAAGGAGATTGAAAACAACATTGATTCTTATTCAAGTTATACACAGAGTTCTTCGAACCGAAAGAATGAGTCATTTAGGAAAGTTAAAATAACACCCACAGATATCAACAGCTCACGATTTCATTAAAAACAGAGAACAAAGATTTTTTGATTCAATCTTCTATTGCAAAATCCCCCCCTTTACTCTGTATTAGGGGTGTACATTTATAGATTATTACATGACTGTTTGGTTCCTTCCCGAGGACCTTTTTATTCTTTAACATAAAACAAAATCCTAATTACATTCTATCAATAGAAACTGAATAGATAGACATGAATCAAACTGTTCAACTTCTTTAGTTATTAAACTAAACCTAACTGCTCTAAGTGAAACAGACTGCTAAGGTGTTGACACGTTGCTCATACATTTTTTGAACAAATTCGAACTCTTCTAGCCACAACATGTGGACAATTCTCTCACATTGTTGGCTAGTGTCCAATGCCCCTGCATCAGACTCCTGAGGGAAATTTTCTTCATGGAATCCTGTCCATGAGCTCTTTCACAGAACTGCCTAGCTTCTACAACATAACTTCTGTCACCCAGGTAGCATCTTCATCTGGATGGTCCTTCCACTTGATCAAATACTAGAAATATTCTTGTCCTCTAGTCCTTTTGAACACCTTCTTGTCCAAGATCTTCTTTGGCTGCAATGGTTGTGCTGGAGGTAACTATTTTACCCACTCAATCTGCTCTCTATCTGCTGGTCCTTCATCTGTGCCATCATCTTCATACCTGTACAAATCTGCAACATTAAAAATGGGAGATATCCCAACATCAGGAGGAAATTCAATCTCATAAGCATTAGCAGAAAATTTTCTCAGTATCTTGCATGGCCCAATCTTCTTGAACTTCAATTTGTTATACTGCTTCTTTGGGAATCTTTCCTTTCTCAAGTGTGGAAAAACCAAATCTCCAACTTCAAAATTTGCTTCTCTTCTGCTCAAATCTGCTATGCCCTTGTATTTGATGTTGTTTCCTTGTAGTTGTTGTTTTACATGTTCATGTATTGCTTGGATCTCTAAAGCAAATTCTTCTCCATCAGCACTCCTCAACTCTGCCTTTCCCAAGTTTCTCAATTCAGACACTCCCCTGGGGTGCATTCCATAAACAATATGGAATGGGCTCTGTCCTGTACTTCTGTTTGGTGAATCATTGTATGCATATTCTGCCTATGGAAAAATATGATCCCACTGCTTGGGATGCTCTCCTGCAATACTTCTCAAAAGATTTCCCAGACTTCTATTTACTACGTCAGTTTGTCCATCATTCTGAGGATGATAAGCTGAGCTGAAACTCAGTTTAGTACCAAGTTTCTTCCACAATGTCCTCCAAAAATGACCCACAAATCTAGTATCTCTATCAGAAACAATACATTTGGGAAACCCATGCAATCTAACAACTTCTTTGAAAAACAAATTAGCAACATGGGTGGCATCACTGGTTTTATAACATGGAATAAAATGTGCCATCTTGGAAAATCTGTCAACTACAACAAATATTGCATCATTCCCCCTCTGTGTCTTGGGAAATCCTAAAACAAAATCCATACTCACCATATCCCAAGGCCTGTCTGGAATAGAAAATGGAATGTACAATCCTACATTCTCGCTTCTCCCCTTTGCATATTGACAAACTTTACAGTTCTTCACAAACTTCTCCCCTTCCATTCTCATCTTGGGCCAATAATAAAAATGACTCAACTACTCATAAGTTTTATCAGTACCAAAATGTCCAGCAAGTCCACCACTATGCTTTTCCTTGATTAAATTCTCCCTCATGGAACAATCTGGTACACACAATTGGTTTCTTCTGAACAATAAGCCCTCTTGCAAGAAATAATCCAACCACTGACTCCTATATGTCAAAACAAGGTTACAACATGCTTCAAATGCTTCTTTAAAATCTGAATTTGTCTTGTAAAGCTCCTTAATAAAATCAAATCCTACCACTTCAAATTGGTTTTCTTGAACAAGCATGTTTGTCCTACTCAAAGCATCAGCTACCTTATTTTCTTAGCCACTTATATGCTTCAAAACAAAATTAAAACTCTGGATATATTCAACCCATTTGGCATGTTTATTTTTCAATTTAAGCTACTGCATAATGTACTGTAAAGCATGATTATCTGAGTATAACACAAATTCCTTAGACATTAGATAACGCCTCCACTTCTTCAATGCCTGCACAATTGCATAAAATTCATTTTCATAAGAGGAATACTTTCTTCTTGTCTCATTCAGTTTCTCACTGAAGTATGCTACAGGCCTATCATCTTGACTCATCACAGCTCTAATGGCTTCTCCACTGGCATCACACTTCACTTGAAATGGTTTGTTAAAATCAGGCAAAACTAGAATAGGCTTTTCAGTTATCTTCTGTTTCAAAAGCGTAAAATTATTTTCTGCTTCAACAGTCCATTTGAATGGTTGTTTGTCCTTCTTTATTGTTTCAATGATGGGTGCATTAATCTTGCTAAAATTCCTTATGAATTTTCTGTAAAAATTGGCAAGTCCATGGAAACTTCTTACCTCAAAAACACTTCTTGGTGAAGGCCACTCCACAATTGCCTTGACCTTTTTTGGATCCATCTTCAGTCCTTCAGCAAAAACAACAAAACCCAAATACACCAATTCTTCTTTCATGAATGAACACTTCTTTAAATTTATCAACAACTTTTGTTCATGTAACTTCTTCAAGACATAATTAAGATGCCTTAAATGTTCCTCCTTTGTTTTGCTGAAAACTAAAATGTCATCCAGATATACTATTACAAATTTACCAATAAATTCTTTTAACACTTCATTCATGAGCCTCATAAAAGTACTAGGTGCATTTGATAACCCAAAAGGCATTACCAAACACTCATACGGTCCTTCATTTGTTTTAAAGGTTGTTTTCCATTCATCACCCTCCTTTATCCTAATTTGATGATATCCACTTTTCAAATCCAATTTTGAAAAATATTTTGCTCCTCTCAAATAGTCCATTAAATCTTCAATCCTAGGTAAAGGAAATCTATACTTGATTGTTATCTTGTTGATGGCCCTTGAATCAGTGCACATTCTCCAACCTCCATCTTTCTTTGGGCTCAACACTGCAGGTACTGCACATAGACTCAAGCTCTCTCTGATCAGACCTTTGTCAACCAATTCCTGCACTTGCTTCCTGATTTCTTCATTCTCTGTGGGAGTCATTCTGTAGGCTACTTTGTTTGGCAGATTTGATCCTGGAATAAAATCTATCTGATGGCTGATTTTTCTTATAGGTGGCAATTCATCAGGCAAATCATCCACAACAATATCACAATAATTGTCCAGCATTTCTTGGATTTCAATTGGTAAATCAGAAAATTTTATGGAAGTAAGTATTACTTTAGGTTTGCAAACTAAAGAAAAATTTACCTCTTCATCTTCAATCTGCTGTAAGTACTCCTTCCCACTCAGCAATAAAGTCTTTGGATCAGACTTTCTACTTGATGGTTCTCCTTCCTCCATAGGTATCAATGTGTGGTGCACTCCATCCTTAAAGAACTTGTAAGTGTTCTTCTTACCATCATGTACTGCTACTCTGTCATACTGCCACGGTCTGCCCAGCAGTATGTGACACACATCCATAGGCATCACATCACACATGACCTTGTCTCTGTAGCTGCCCATCTGCATCTCTATCTCACATTGCTTCTTCACAATCAGCTGGTGCCCTTTATGAAGCCATGCCATCTTGTAGGGAGTTGGATGTTCCCTTGTATTCAACTTTAATTTCTCTATCACCTCTGTAGAGACCAAATTGTCTGTGCTGCCACTATCAATGACCAACGGACAACATTTCCCTTGGACTTTGCACACACTCCTGAACAAAGTCTTCCTCTGTGCTGGTTTAGCAACTTCTTTTGTTTGCTTCAGAAAAACTTTATTGACCACAAAATACTCTCCCTTCTCTGGCAGAATTGCTTCTTCTATTTCAGACAACCTTGCTGCCTCTTCTCTAACCTGAGCAACAATTGCATTCCTCTGATCGGTACCCATATTCTCTGGGCACTCATAGTGTTTATGTCCAAATTGGTGACATCTATAACACCTTACTTCTCTTCCTCTACCTCTGCCTCCTCTTCCTCTGTAGGAAACCCTTCTGCCCCTTGCATCACCCTCTGTGGATGCATTCTGAGGTGAGCTTCTGCTAGCTCCATCCTTCGGTGCTGTAGACCTTCCTCTACCACCTTGACTTCCCTTTCCTCGGAAAGTACCTCTTCCTCTGGCAGACTGCTTTCTCAGGCGTTTTTCTTCAGCTTTCAAGGCCATTTAATAAGCCTCTTCAACTGTCTTAGGAGACAGAATACCTATCTCATCCTGGATCTCCAACTTGAGACCATTCACATACCTGGCAACCTTCTTTACTATGTCCTGGAATTGTCCAGCTCTTATACTCACTTTACAAAACTCTTCTGTGTATTCTTTCACTGTCAGCAATTTCTATCTAATATTATGCATTTGTCTAAACAATTTAAGTTGATAATCACTAGGCAAGAACTTACCTCTTAGCTTGGCCATCATTCTGGTCCAAATTTTGATTGGCTGTTTACCGGCTCTCCTTCTCTCTGCTTGCACTCCATCCCACCAAAGTGCAGCATGTCCCTTCAACTTTGTCACTGCAAACTTAACTCTTTTGTCTTCATCCATCTCTTCATAATCAAAATTTTTTTTCATCTCATTAATCCAGTCTATCAGCTCTTCTGGATTCAATCCTCCTATAAAGCTTGACACTTCAAGTCTAGGCTTCGTTGTAGACCCCATAACAGATTTAAGGAGTCTCAGCTCAAGAGGAATCTCAGCATTATCTCTTGCCTCTTCTTCAGTTTCAGGTTCACTGACATCCTCAGGATCTCTTAGATGTCCTAATTCCATTGCTTCCAATCTGGCTTGGACCCGCTGCAAGGTCTCCAATACTTTTGCATTGGCAACTGGTCTACCTCTTCTTCTAGCAGCACCTCTGGCAACTCGGACAACCATGCTAGAATTATTCTTCTAGCTTGGAAGTCGGTTCAGTCTCTGCAGAATGTCTTAAAAATCTGCTCTAATGCCACAAATGACAGTAAAAATTGAGTGCAGGCACTACGGAGAGCTATTCTCTCTATCTTTGTCTTTTTCATTCACTAAGGGAGTCTCTTAACTTCTTTTTTCTTCAATTTCATGGAGATTGATTAATGAATACCTTAGCCAGATATTATACAACCACCGGAGTAATATGACCTTTGGTATTTTAAATAAAATACCCGAACTACCTCTCCCTTTTGCAAGAGCTTTATCTATGACTTGGACCCTTTTTCAAAAATTTCATTAAAGGAAAATCCCCGACGTTCAACCTTTTTAAAACAAATCTCTAAGGTTTAGCGTAATATAGTGGGACACATTAACCTTCCAAAACAAACCACAAATCACGCCTTATTACTTTAGGCCCACCATAAATATTCAACTCTCGCTTATAAAATAATTATTTATTTATGCAAAAGTGCCGAAAATACCTCAATTAACCTTCGTGCATCATTGATTGCGATATCCCTTGGATCTTCCTCCATCGCGATCGGACGATAATCGCAATTTTTTCCGAACAAAACTTTAAATCCCAGAAAAAATGTGAAATGGGCGGTATTGGTTCTGTGACGTGGCACGTCCTAACTCGATCGGTTTTTTTTTTCACAAACTGCTCCAAGCCCAAAGGCGATGCGAAATGAGCGGTATGGTTTTTAAAAACCACACAACTGACAACTCCGGTAATTGAACAGTGTTAACTCAATCTCTCACACGATTTAACTTATTTCTTCAGTTCATCTCCCCGCGCTCACACTGCGGGTTAACCTCTCCGGTTTAGTTTAATCAAAACAAAAACAAAAAAAAATGTGTTCTACCTCAACTGAGATTTCTCCAATAGACATGGATTCTATCATAATCAATACGCTCAAAACAACAGAGGTTTCAACGCCGTAGACAGAGGTTTACTACTCTTTAAATGAATAGAGCAGGACTATGGTTTCGCCCTTCCTATAGAGCCACTATTTGACCTTCTTCTAAGCAAACACATTCAACTCATTCACCGAGAATATGAGCTCAAAGACAGACAGAGAGAGATACAAGGAGATTTAACACAACATTGATTCTTATTCAAGTTATACACAGAGTTCTTCGAACCGAAAGAATGAGTCATTCGGGAAAGTTAAAATAACACCCAACAACTCACGATTTCATTAAAAATAGAGAACAAAGCTTTTTTTATTCAATCGTCTACTTCAAAATCCCCCCCTTTACTCTGTATCAGGGGTGTACATTTATAGATTATTACATGACTGTTCTGTTCCTTCCCGAGGATCGTTTTATTCTTTAACATAAAACAAAAGCCTAATTACATTCTATCAACAGAAATTGAACAGATAGACATGAATCAAATTGTTCGAATTTTTCAGTTATTAAACTAAACCTAACTGCTCTAAGTGAAATAGACAGCTAAGGTGTTGACACCTTGCTGATACATTTCTTGAACAAATTCGAACTCTTCTAGCCACAACATGTGGACAACTCTCTCACATTGCTGGCTAGTGTCCAATGCCCCTGCATCATATAGTTTATATAATATTAAGTTATAATTTTTTTAAAATATTATATTTTAATATTAAATTTAATATAAACAATCATCATGAATTTTGTTAATAAAAGACTCAAGTGTGTATTATCAAACACTCTATGTAAAAATTAAAACAATTTATTTGGTCATCTCTTTTATCATAGAAGCACTGAATTCATTTTCAAAATGTTGGAAGATTAACATTGTATAGTCAATAATAGTGAAAAATTTTATAGAAAAAATTAAACAATTCCACATTAAATTAACAAACTCCTTTTAAATTCTACCAATTTACTATGCCATTTGTCAAATTTAATTTCGTGAACCAAAAAAAGAAATTGAAACTTAGACACTAAGTAATTTTTGAAAAAAACAGGAACAAGATGAAGTGAAGTTTAAAGCACTAATTCATAAAACGTTAATTAGGAATCTATAGATAAATGAGACTATCTTTGTCTCACATTCAATTATAAGTAGACAATTAGTATGGTAAACCATCATATTTTTTTTTAATTACTTCAATCACTTATATTATAGTAATCTTTCATTTTATACTAATATTAAGTTTATATTATAATAATAGATATTAGGTTTTAGTAATAGCTTTTAAATTATATTTTTAAAATTATGTTTTAATATTAATATAGTTTTCTTCTAGATATATTAAAGGATTGAATCCTCACATTTTTTATTTTTATAGTAAAAATTAAAATTCTTTAACTATAAAAATTATTGAATATTCAAAAATAATTGACAAATCATTTTTTGCAATTTATTAAATAATAATATACAATAAGAAATTCATCAATTTCAACATAGCATAAATCCTTATACCAACAATTTCAATTATATAATAAATATAATTATATAAATATAAAATAATAGGGGTATTGCTATTTATATAGTTATTAATAATTACAAATAATTTTTTTTAACCAAATACACATGTGATGGTGGTGTATATATGTCTATGGTAAAGACATTGGTAAATATGGTTGTAGATATATTTTATATAGAAATATGGGTGTATATCAATCACATTGGTAAACATGATTGTGTTAGTAGTAAATGGATATGACGGTCACAATCCACTCTTGCCAGATTGACAAAATGCGGGGGCCCAACCTTGTTCCAGAACAAAGAAAGGGGGAAGGTCCATTTTTCGATCTGCGTCGTCCATTAGCGATGGATCTTGGTTGTTAAAGAGATAGCGTGATGGTGGTTTGACGCCCATTCACATGCACCATATGACCCATTCTTCTAATGAATGGAGTTGTAAAAGTCTTAACCCCATTAAATTTGGATCATGGTTCTATTATTCGTGTTAGAACTTGAGGGCTTATTCCTTTGCTTATGCATAAATTAAATTGTATGGTGTTTAATTCTTGAATTGTATTAGTTTTACCCCAATTTTAAAAGGATGTCTGAATGGTGGTTCTATGAAGGGTCATTTGGGTATATTTTCAGGGTTGTAATTGCGAACTTCTGAAAGGGGATTTGGGTTGTTGTGTGTATTTTTAGAGAAATATAACATCCATTTGGATGTATTACTAGCAATTGCACCATATGTTGCAAAGGAAATGTTGTAAAGGCATTCTATCCTCTAGGCCATCCTCCATCTCATTTCAATGTTTCCAACTTATACTAAGTTCCCTTTTCTCTTTCAATTTGATAATGATAAGTTCCCTTTTCTGTTTCAATTTGAAAATAGAACCTAATAGTAAAGATATAAGAGAAATAAACATTAATGAAAACCTAATATTATCACCAGAAGTTAATGATCTCACATGAATTCAAATCCGATTAAGAAAAGTTCTAGGGATATCAATAAGCGAGAGGATGATCTCGATTCTCACATGAATGGGAATTTGGATTGAGAATAATTCAAAGGGTATCGAAAGGCCAGAGGAAACATCACGCCGACCTGTTTTCCCCTACAAATTGAAATGTTTTGTTTGATTTATTCCCATTCCTGCCCCCAGTTGGAACCACATCGTTCGTTGACTGTCACATATCTAGAACTGTGCAGTTTTCATTGCTGTAGACGAGGCAAGAGGCTTGTTATATTTTGAATTTTTAGATAAGAGTTTCTGGAATATTATTGAGTACTATGAATCATGGTTGCAGAGAAATATGGCAGGAATCCATTAGAATTGGCTGGATTTGTAATTTGGGTATTGTCTGGACTGTGTGTAAGCAAAGGATCAGTGCAGGTTAGTGAGAATTTTTATGCAGAAACCTGTTCCAATGTTGAATCCATTGTAAGGAGTGTTGTTTCTCAAAATTTTGAGTAGACGCTTGTCACAGTCCCTGCAACACTGAGGCTCTTCTTCCATGACTGCTTCGTTGAGGTAAGGGACACATCTATATAAATATGTTCATGTTTTTGCTTTGAATTTGAAATTGAAATTGAAATTGATATTCTTTGTTCTTTCATATTTTACCTCTTGTTGATCCTAGTAAATTGGTATTATTACTATATGGGCTGACATATATTGTTGAACAGTGTCAATTATGATGATGGATGTTTGCATTGAGGTCAAATGTTCTGATTTTCCATTTGGGTTTGCATAGGGATGTGATGCTTCTATGACTACTCAGTCTACTCCAAACAACACAGATGAGAAAGACTATTCAAACAACTTATCACTAGCTGGTGATGGATTTGATACTGTAATAAAGGCCAAGCAAGCTGTAGAAAATGTGTGCCCCAACACGGTGTCCTACGCTGATATCCTAGCCGTGGCTATTAGAGATGTTGTAGCATTGGTAAGTGATTTGCATCACAAGGCTAAGTTGCCCACCTCCTTTTTAGTGCGGACATGGGGAATTAATAGGTTTGCAGTCCCTATAAGGAAAAAATACTTCTGCAACACCAATTAAGAAATACTGGGGAATTTTCCAAAAAATGGTCATGGGAACTGGGGTGACTATATCATGGGCCAAATCATGAGTTCCGAAAATATCCAAATGCTTGATTTCAAGCAAGGCAGTTGTTGTCATAGAAATTATTGAAATGACCAGCCCAATACCCATTTGTTGCAGCTGAGTAAACCCCTTCTCTTTTCCAGTGTACTTGCAAGGCACAATTATGTGATCATAAACTGGAACCCATATCATGAGATTCAGTACATCAAATATAGACAATGATGTTGCAGGAATGTACTTGAGATCATTTGTATCCTCTATCTTTCAGCTTCCTTGAATAACAGAACGCTTGTCTTGCACCTCGTACAACATTGAACTTTAAATTGACTAATGTTAATTAATAGAGCGCAAACTGGACTTCATTAACATGATACTTTTTACGAAAAACAATTATTACTATTAAATATTTAATATCCAACAAAGAGATGAAGGACAACACCCTAGGAAACTTTAACTAAAGGCATTGATCTTGTAGTTGAGAGTCAAAATTAGTTCAGAGTGAAATTCAAAGGAAAAAAGGTAAAATTGATGATTAGTATTAAGCAACCCATGATTAGTATAAACTAACAGTGGTAATCCACTGTAAGCAAGTTAAAATTCATGTGATGTTTCTATGATAAGAGTAAATTTCATTTTAAATTGTAAAAGATTGATAGAATTTTTAGTTTGATAACCGCACTTTGGAATCTACCCATGGAAAGTCCCAACTCCCAACCAGATCCTCAAATATGTAGTTACATGTTAAATTGATGTAATAGAAGACCTCAACTAAGACTTATGTCCTGTCAACTGCAAAAAGTGGGTAAATTAGAACATGGGAATGAACTGATTTGACAATGTGGAAGATATATCGAGTCATGTTTGATTACTTCTAAGTTCTAAATGATTTGTTTCCAGCTTTAGCCAACTTGCTTGTGGTTAATTTTGAATAAGCTAGACAATCTTCTCAGAACTCTCCTCTGTTTTAAATTAATGCATCAATTACTTCAGGGCACCTGCAAGAATTGAAGTTGTTCTGATCTAAATTGGCAAACTAAATTCATCTCATTAACAATCCGATACAATTCATTCACAAGTAACCATGAGCAAAAAAAAGGAGTTTTTATATGTATTTATGATATGAAAGAAAGTAGTGTGCAAACTATTCAAACAATGCGACCCTCAGAATGACAGAACCAAAATGCCTTACTACATCCTTCAATTCTATCAATCAGATCATCGAATTGGTAGAGACAAACCATCAACCTGTCAAAGAACTTCCTAGATCCTATAAAGGAGCGCAAAATGGCACAGCCTAATGATTCTAATTTCAAATTGAAAAAGGAAGCAATCTAAACAGCTTCAGTGAACTAACCAGTTCGCCATTTGAACCTTCTACAATTGCCCTGAGATCAAAAATCCGGCCCGGACTTCCATAAAATGAATCTAGCTTATTTCTCGCGTAAATTTTATTTCCTCTGCTTTCCTCTTTTACGGAGAGCCATAAAACGACCAAATTACTCTATTTTGGCTTTCGCGTTTGGATGTTCTCCGGGTTATTTTCATTAAAAATATGAACTCAACTTCGAATTTCTCAGTGTACCAGCGCAGCTGCTGCTTTGCTTATGTAAATTCAACGAGATAACACTCGGGAATATCCATTACAAACTAATCTGGCAATTGAATGCTTAAGCATTTCTTCTACTCGTAGTCTAAACACGCTACGATTTTGACTTTTTACGGTCATCTTTCGAGACCATTTTTCCCCAGAATCTGTCTATGAAATCCTAGAATCGCAGATTTTCAATTGTTTAGATAACATAACCTCCAAGAGTTGCACCAAGTTTGACCGAAATGTTACAAACTCTTTAATTATTGCAAAGCAGCAGTCGTTTTATGCACAGATTTCTCTACTTGTAACATTAGCATCAAAATATAGTGGTCTTAGGATACAAACTTAGCTTACAGTGACAATTTTGATATCGTCTTCATGGGCTCAACTGAAAGCAAGGGTTAGTAAATGGGATTTACTCAACAGTGAAAGATGCAAAGATTTTAATTTTCTTGGAAATGAGACTAGGAAGGAATTTGGTCGTTAGAAGTCATTTAGCGAAGCAATGACGGGGCCGGATCAATCCTGGAGTGCTGGAAGAAGACTCGCACAGCTCTGGTTATTAACATGATTGGCCGAAGAGCATACTCGCAGGCAGTTAGATTATCACTTTAGCGGAACTCAGCAAGAACTTAGGGCTTATATTTCTTTCCATTCTCAGATATTTACAGCCCTCCTCATCCTCGACAATGCTGAATTGTCTTGGACTTTATGGCAGGCGGAATCCTGGGCACAGTAACAGTCAAAACCCCATCTACACACAACGCAGAAATGCCCTCGACATTGGCATCGCCAGGCAGCATGAATTTCCTCAAGAACTTAGGGCTTCTATTTCTTTTCATTCTCAGATATTTATCACCAGCACCTTCTCCTCTTCCACATATACCTGAAAAAAATAAACCCTCTCTGTTACTAAAATGAAACCCTAATTAAAAAACCATGCTCACTGGAATTAATTTTCGCCACTAACCCTCCCTGTCAATAAAATGAAACTCTAATTAAGGATTATGTTCACTTAATTTTCGCTACTTACCTGAATGTCAGACTTGGTCAAGCCCAGAACGTCGGCGTAGAACACATACTCCTTCAAAGTTTCTTTGATGTCCACCGCCGCAGGTTCCAATGAGTTCAATGAATTAATCAATCAAATCGTATAAAGCACAAAAATAGAAACGTTCTTTTTACGAAAGGGGGCAAAATTGGAACCACCAATTTCACGCTGACAAATAAATCGAATGGAAAGAGAGCAAAATTATAACCGTTCATTTTACATAGGCTGAAAAATAAATTGAATCGAAAGAGAGAAATATTAGAACCATTAATTTTACAGTCGAATCGAAAGAGAGCAAAATTAGAAGCCATTGAAATCGAAAGAGAGAAGCCACCTCTGAAGCCATGTCCACCGCGGCAGGTTCCAATGAGCTCAATGAATTAATAATATCTTTGTTCTTGTCAACAAATTCATAGCCATGAGAGAAGAAAATGAGCTCGATGTATGAGAGCAGAAACCTTCACTGAATTACAAACTCAGCTTACAGTGACAATTTTGATATCGTCTTCATGGGCTCAACTGAAAGCAAGGGTTAGTAAATGGGATTTACTCAACAGCGAAAGATGCAGAGATTTTAATTTTCTTGGAAATGAGAGTAGGAAGGAATTTGGTCGTTAGAAGTCATTTAGCGAAGTAATGACGAGGTTGGATCAATCCTGGAGCGCTGGAAGAAGACTCTCACAGGTCTGGTTATTAACATGATTGGCCGAAGAGCGTATTCGCAGGCAGTTAGATCATCACTTTAGCGGGACTCGGCAAGAACCTAGGGTTTCTATTTCTTTCCATTCTCAAATATTTACAACCCTCCTCATCTTCGGCAGCGCTGAATTGTCTTGGACTTCATGGCAGGCAGAATCCTGGGCACAGTAACTGTCAAAACCCCATCCACATAGGACGCAGAAATGCCCTCGACATTGGCATCACTCGATGTATGAGAGGAGAAACCCTCACTGAATTTTGATGTCGGTAGAAATTCTCACAGTTAATATGTATTTACGTTGTATAACTGATTAAAAATAACAGTATTTAATCGTAAGGTAGAGTTTATTTGAATTGTCTAACATTTAAATCAAGAACGTATAATAGTACACGTAGTCATTTAGGAAAGTTGTTTTCAAATAGGTACGCTTTACAGCGTAATTATAATTATCATTGGATTGTATATTGCTGAAATATTTTGGCTTGTTAAGGTTGGCATTATGTATAGGCATATTTTTTTGGTTTTTGGGATTATTATAAAGAATACTTTTCTACATTTTTATTATTAGATGCTTAAGTGCTAACATGAGGTTAGAATTTTGTGCCGAGGATGGGGCAGCTAGGGTTTTCAGTGGTAATGAGAGTAAATATTTGCAAAGACACCCAACACTGCAAGTATCCCTCCGCCTTTTCTTATCCATTCACAATTTAATTAGGGTGATGAATATTAATGTTTCCATGAAATATGTCCAAATATCTATAAGTATATGTTATGGAATTGTGAATGACACAATCTACATTTATAGTCCATTAGCTTTCTGTTAAAACACTTTTGGACAAATTTTCCATTGCCAAAATTGGATTTTATGTCTTTGATGCTTATTGGACAAACCATCATGCCATCTATCTTACCGCGCGAATGACATTAACTTGAATAATTACTAAGGTTACAAATATATTTATTGTTACCATTTCTTACTACATTTTTAAATGCATCAAATTTTAGTTATTAATGATACAAATTGTATATTGGATAGTGGTTGATATGGAATAAAAAAAAATTCCAATAAAATCTATTGCATATATGTATTTTTACCTATATTGCTAAGAAATGTGCCTCAAAGAACGTGAAATCCTGTGATACAATGCTTTCAATAATGTGCCAAGGTAATTAGTTTTTATCTCTTTCCTAACCATAGTTTTTATTGTATGATTTTTCTTATTGTAGACTTGTTTCCCTTTGATGAGCTCAATAGTTATTTGAAATATTTTTTTTGCATTAACCATGTTTTCACTTGGTCAAGATAGATGATTAATTCAATTGTTTTTTTCCAAGACAACAGATTCCAAAATACTGTAAAAAAATAATATGGACACTTAAATTACATCAACTTTCAACACTAAGATTGCATATAAATAAACAATGTCATAACATGACACAAAATGGTCATATTTGAGGGTTGTCTCAACTTACTTTATTGTTAATCACATACTATAATTTAGAGTAAGGACTGAGTGGGTTTTTTCTTTTGTAAGTTTTGTTTGGAATTTAAAAATAAAAAAGTTATTAAAGCTAAAACTATGTAGTGAAAAACTTTATTTAAAATTTTATAATAAAAAGTTGAGTAAGTTTGACATCATATAATATGAAAATTGTTTATGATTATAAAGTGAAAAACATGTAATATTTTTTTAGCTACAATTAGCTTATTAAAGATATGTATATAGTTTTTTTAAGGGAATTAATTTGTTATTCATTAACAAAAAAAAATCTCAAAGAGTATGTATGTAGTTACAAACTGTTATGTAGTTACAAACTATTAAAATTAAGTAATTAAAGGTAAATTTAGTGTTATTTAAAAAATGAGAATTATGAACATTCATAATTATTGCTCAAGATAAATCATGTAGTGTGGAATAATTTGAAAATTTTTAAAATCACATATTTAAAAAAAT
Organism: Pinus albicaulis; assembly: GCA_034641835.2. Taxonomy (NCBI): domain Eukaryota; kingdom Viridiplantae; phylum Streptophyta; class Pinopsida; order Pinales; family Pinaceae; genus Pinus; species Pinus albicaulis. The sequence continues at coordinate 1,061,369,638 of CM076575.1, read as the reverse complement.
TTCATTATTAATTTAAATTTTTATACTCATGAATAATAAAACAGTTGTAACATAAATATTATATAACAAAAAAAACCATGTATTTTTGGAATAATAAATAGTTGTAACAAAAATAATATAGAACGGGAAAATATGTATATTTGGATGTATGAAAATTTAGATACATTTTATCAAGTAAATTTTAAAAGAATAATGGTTATAAACATTTAAAAATAATTAGTTCAGATCTATATTATTGATTAGAGGGATCAATGAGGTTTGCATATCAAGATATTTGATCCTTCTTGGCTTTTGGTAGATCCAGAGTTAGGCCATCTTAATTCCCCCCTCTAGATAAACTAAATTCCACTTGAATACCATGGGTCAATATCATGGGTTGATGTTCATAATTATTGCTCAAGATAAATCATGTCATGTGGAATAATTTGAAAATATAAAAAAATCACATATTTTAAAAAATTTCATTATTAATTTAATTTTTTAGTTATGAATAATAAAACAATTGTAACATAAATAATATATAACAAAAAAACCATGTATTTTTGGAATAATGAAATAGTTGTAACAAAAATAATATAGAACAAGAAAAAATATGTATATTTGGATGTATGAAAACTTAGATACATTTTATTAAGTAAAATTTTAAAAGAATAATCGTTAGTTTAGATCTATATTATTTATCAAAGTGATCAATGAGGTTTTCATATCAAGATATTTGATCCCTCTTGGCTCTTGGTAGATCCAGAATTAGGCCATCTTAATTCCCCCCTTTAGATAAACTACATTCCACATGAATACCATGGTTCAATACCATGGGTTGATGTTCATAATTATTGCTCAAGATAAATCATTTCGTGTGAAATAATTTGAAAATTTAAAAAAGATCACATATTTTAAAAATTTTCATTATTAATTTAATTTTTTATACTCATGAATAGTAAAACAGTTGTAACATAAATAATAAATAACAAAAAAAGCCATGTATTTTTGGAATAATAAAATATTGTAACAAAAATAATATAGAACAAGAAAAAATATGTATATTTGGATGTATGCAAATTTAGATACATTTTATTAATATTAAGTACACTTTTAAAAGAATAATAGTTATAAACATTTTAAAATAATTTTGTTAAATAATTAGTTTAGATCTATATTATTGATCAAGATATCTATATCAAAATATTTCAACTCTCTTGGCTCTTGGTAGATGCAGAGTTAGGCCATCTTAATTTTCCCCTTTAGATAAACTACATTCCACATGAATACCATGGGTCAATACCATGGTTGTTTTTATAGTTTAGTATTATTTTATTTTTTTATTTTTATTTTTTTATTGTATCTTGACCTAGTTTAAATGTTTATTACATTATGTCAACCTTTTTATTTTATTTTATTTTATTTTAATTTTTGTGTAATTTGACAAAGTCACCAAAACCTAAATTCAATCTAACTTATTAAAAAGAAAAAAAAAAACTAACATTATAAAAAACATATATAAAACTATTCACTTGTGAATCTAATGGCCTAAAACATTTCAATCGTCTAACATTTGATCCAATGGCTCAGACGTGGACTTGTTTTCAAATAAGAATGCCTTACTACTTAAAAATACAATATGTTAGGGGAGTTGTTTTCAAATAGAAACACATGTAACTACAATATAATGTGACAACATATTGGACATAAATGAAGAAAAAATAGAATGCATGTTACAAATAATGACAACAGCCAAAATATTTTCCACCTTTTTCTACAACAATCTTTGAACAATAATAACATTTTTTCAACAATTTTCCATTTATGAAATATTTGAATGTTAAAGAGAATTTTACTTGGAGAGTTGATAACATTATCAATATTATTGAACCATTGTAATCAACATTGATCTCTAGTAATTATATTTAAATATAAATAGTTTAGTTTAAATAAACTTGCGAGAAAAAAAAAAAAATAAATAAAAAAAAAAAAAAATATATATATATATATATATATATATATATATATATAACAACCACTAATTTTTACTCTATTGAGTATTTTTAGGAAAATAAAGTATCATTTCATTTTTTGAACAATATTGTTGGTTCACTAATATATTTTTGTGTTTTTCTCTTGTTTTCGGTTATGAGGAATATAAGCATCAAATCTTTTTTTAAGCTAACTTGATGGTTGACTACACCACAATTTTAGTAGCTATTGCAATTGCCCAAATATTTTTTTCCTTTGCATTTTCTTGAAATAAAGCTCCTAATGCTAGAAATTTTTTCCTGAAATCTACCATGAACCCAAAAAACTTTTTGATATTTTTTTTGTTGCATTGGAAAAAGCTAATACTATATATGGTAAGAAAAAAAAGTGTTTAAGAGACAATTTATGTATAATAGCTTCCATGTTAAACGCTGTAATAGCTTATTGTTTATTAAGTGAATATATATAGGTAATTGCCAAGACCATACCATACCATTGTTCCATTATACTATTATTGAACCTTAATTTGATATGTAGTTAGGAAACCGTTTCTTGATTTGGCACTAGAATTCAATGGAGATTTTATGGTTGACATAGCTTGATTTTGTTGTTATGATAAACATGTTTTCTAAAATATGGTTAGCTATTTTCATATACGATAAGAAATCTGTGCTATAATGAATATTATAATATTAATATTATAGATATTGATAGCATTACAAATTTGTTTTATTTTGAAAATTTAATATTTTTTTTAGAAATTATAAAGAATGTTAAAGACAAAAATTACTTATTGAGTGCAAATTATTTATTTTTATTTCTATGTAATTAGATTTAGTCAAAATGTTAAACATTACATTACAACATCTCTCTACCCAGAAATCAAGAGTGTCATAAGGAAGAGAAATTGAGAGAATATGGGTAAATAATTAGTATTAACTTATTTTTATTAATAATTTATAAATTAGTGTAGTTTATATAAATTAAATGATTAATAAATATAAATAAACATTAAAAGCTATGTCATAATATATTTCAGATTATAATAATATATATAAAAAAATTATAAAATTAATATAGAGTTACAAATATATAGATTTGAAAAGACCAGTTAACAAGATTTTGAATCATGAATATTCACCCCACTTTATCATAATTAAAAAAATAAAAACAAAATCCATAAAATATAATTAAATTATAGTTTTGTTTTAATTTTTTATTATTTATTATAAAATTAATATATGACTTAAATATATACATTGAAAAAACATGTAACATACACATATATTTTAAAAAAAATGTAACAAGATTATTCATTATGGAATTCATCTCTACTTTATTTTAAAAATTCTTATATATAAATATGCTTTGTTAGGTGGTCCAATATCATGACTTAATAATACCAAATGCCCAAAAAATCATAATTCATGTTTATATGACATTTATTTTATTTAATCAAATTATTATAAAGGGAAAAAATGCACAATTACACTTTATAACTCTACAACCATGTCATACTAGAAAATTTGATCACCAATCAAACTGCCCTAAAACATAATTCTATTAATATGTATTTTAGGGAAGTGAAAATAAAAAATTGTTACAAATAGGTTAGGGGATTCCGAAGAAAACTTCATTTGGATCATGGAAGACCCTCTCCAGCCCTCTTCCATCCAGGTTAGTTCTCCCATCTTGTGAATTCCATGTTCAGTTAAAGAGGAGGTAACTCCGGAGCCTTCCGTAGAGTGTTTCCTGTCCTCTAATGTTTTTTTAGTTAAGTTTGTCTTAGTTTTCTTGCTCTGGAGCACCTTGTCATGAAATGGGGCAGAAGTAATGTTTTTTCAGTTATGTTTGTCTTAGTTTTCTTGCAATCTGGAGCAGCTTATCATGAAATGGGGCAAAACTTCCACTAACCTGGTCATAGAAATTTCTGTTATCCATGTATTAGCAGAGGTACAAATTTCGGAACATTTTTTTTAAATATCAAGGAATGATTAGTTCTCTTCTTTGAACATTAAAGGGAATTTATTTCTCGCGAATTAATTTCTATGGTGGAAAGGCCTCATGTATTTTTTTGATGCCGTAAATTTTGTTCTACGACAGTGAGATAAAATACATTAATGGTATTTCATTGCCATAAATCCTGCAATACACATTATTCTCACCAGTTCGGCTATTGTCTTGCGCAATTCATATTCAAAGGGAATTAGAAGTGCGGCATTTGTATTTTATATGTAATTTATTCACACCTCGGTACTCGAATCAATTTCCTTCTATTGCCGAGAAACAGCTTATTGAAGGTTGTAAAATTGCGTTATCGTATGAATGGGTGTGCAGAGTTATTTTGAAAAAGAATCACTATTTTAGAACTTACACTCTGTAGCCTTTGCACAGTCTTAGTACAATTCATTATGGACTCTTGCTATTGAAATACCCTGTAGCCTTTGCATAGTCTTAGTACAATTCATTATGGACTCTTGATATTGAAATTACAAGAGCTCCCTCTTTTTGTTTTGTTGAAGATAAGTTATGACCGTTTGAACACATATATGGGTCCCTCCTTTGAAAGATGAGTTTATATCTGAATTCTACAGTACTAGATTGTAAGATTTTTGAGATACAAGGATCTAGATCTGCAAAACAATGAACAAGCTTGCAAGAGAAAGAAGGAAGCGAGCAAGAATTGAGAATAGAATGAAATTGATTCTCCAATATTAGTTTTTGGAATAAATACATAAAAGCAACTAAGTTAAGCTTAGTTGTACATGCAATAACTAAAGCTAACTGAAGCTAAGTGTACTTTATCTTATGTTAATGTGTACATGTGTCACATGCAAGTAAGTTAACTTAACTAAGCAAGTGCACATCACATGCACGCAGTGAATTAACTAAAGCTAATCTAGGTGCATGTACACCAACACAGCTAGTCTAAGACCAACACAGCTAGTCTAAGTGCATGTACACCAACACCCCCCCTTAACCATAACTTAGGTGAGTGTGATGCAAAATGAATGAGTCCCGACAACACGGCCATTTTAGGTATCCATATACAATGCATGAAAAAAAATGAGAAAAGAGGGAAAACCCAGAGGGAAAAAAACCCCTCCCCAAAATATAATGCAAAAGTAGAGAAAAGACAACTCCTAGGCAGTCGTGTCCTTCACCCCAAGACGATCTCGCAGGAATCAAAACTTCTGCTCAGTGAAAGTCTTGGTGAAGATATCAACAATCTGCTCGGAACTAGGACAGTACTGAAGATCGATGATCCCATCATGAATGAGTTCTCTAATGAAGTGCATGTGGATCTCGATGTGTTTGGTCCGCTGCTGCTGCACTGGATCTCTGCAAGACTTTAGCGTACTTTGATTATTGTGCTAGATGACAGTTGGATGATGGACACTGATCCCAAGCTCAGATAGGAAATGTTGTAGCCAAATTGCCTGAATAGTGGCATTGACTGCTCCTCTATACTCAGCCTCTACTGATGATAAAGAAATGGCAGCCTGCTTCTTGCTTGACCAACAAATTGGGCCGGATCCCAAACTAAGTACATAATCGGAAGTAGACTTGCGATCAATGGTGTCGCCAACCCAATCTGAATCTGTGAACCCAATGAGATTCAAAGAACAATTGGCTGCATAATGAATCCCATAGGTGATTGTCCCCTAGACATATCGAAGGATGCGCTTTGCAGCGTTCCAGTGTAACTCATGTGGCTCCTGCATGTATTTGGAAACGACTCCGACAACATAGGAGAGATCAGGACAGGAGTGAGTGAGATAAAGAAGACTTCCCACAAGCTGGCGGTACAATGTGCAATCAACCAATGGTGTGTCTTTGCCATTCTCAAGCTTTATCCCTGATAAGAAAGGTGTGGTTGTTGGCTTGCAGTCACTCATGTGAAATCGTGCCAAAAGATCTCTAGCATACTTTGGTTGAGAAATGGTAATCCTAGAATCACTCTGATAGATCTCTAGTCCAAGGAAGAAATTTAGCAAGCCCATGTCTGTCATAGAAAACCATTTATGCAATGCAGTTTTAATGTTAGTAATGACAGAAGCTGAACTACTTGTTATCAAAAGATCATCTACGTAGAGTACTATGATTAACAAGGAGTCAATTTTCTTCAAAAAATAAACATTGGAATCAGATTTGCAGCGTACAAAATTTTGAGATAACAAATAAGAATCCATCTTTTCATACCATGCTCTAGGTGCCTGCTTGAGGCCATAGAGAGACTTCTTTAGTTTGCATACCAAAGATGAATTGTGCATGTACCCCGGTGGCTGCTCCATGTAGATTTCCTCCTTGAAATCACCATGAAGAAAGACATTCTTCACATCCATATGATGCACCTCCCATCCTCTTGCTGCTGCTAGCCGAATAGAATCCATTTTTGCCACTGGAGCAAAAGTCTCATCATAGTCAACACCATGTACTTCCTAAAAACCTTTTGCTACCAATCGTGCCTTATATCGACTAACTTGGCCATTTGATGCTTTCTTGGTTCGGTAAACCCACTTGCATCTCACAAGTTTGCGATTGGAAGGTAGCGGAACCAAATCCCAAGTCTGGTTCTCAATGAGAGAGTTATATTCCTCATCCATGGCGGCTTCCCATTCAGGATGCCCATTTGCTTCTGCATAAGTTTGTGGATCAGATCCATGCATCATATAAGCATGCATGGGCATGGATGGCTCCATAGCTAAGAGTGTTTGCGGATCTTCCTCAAACATAGGGATAGAGGCAGGATCATCAAGGATATCACTCATGCTGCGCCATTTTTGTGTTGAAGGTAGTCGAGAATCTTCCGAACTACATGCAGAAGTATAATCTCGATGTTCAACAACTGGTGGTCTAACAGGGGTCACAGGAAAAGACTCATCTTCATCAGAATGTTGGTCTGAAGTTTCATCTACATACTCATCAATGAGTGGTGATGGAAACTTGGTAACAAGTTCATCTGTTGGTGCATGAAAAATATCTTCGTCAAACTTTACACTCCTTTCAATAAAGAGCTCTTCACTGTGGATATCAAGCAATTTGTACCCTTTGACTTCATCAGAATATCCAACAAACATGCATGCTTTGCTTTGAGGCTCCAAAGCCTTTCTCTTCTTTGTAGGAATGCGGGCCCATGCTCGAGATCCAAAAATGCAGAAATGACTAACTTCAGATTGCATGCCAGTCCAAGCCTCAAAAGGTGTTTTTCCGGTAACAGATTTATGAGGAGATCTGTTTTGGATGTATGAGGCACAATTGATAGCTTCAGCCCACAATTTCGACGGAAGAGATCTTGCATGCAACATGCAATTAGCCATCTCTTTCAAAGATCGATTTTTCCTTTCAGCCACGCCATTTCGCTGTGGAGTGTAAGGAACCGTATGCTGCAACTGTATGCTTGCTTCATTACAAAGATTCTTGATATCTTTGTTGACATATTCCGTCCAATTATCTGTGCGGAGTATCTTGATGCGTTTTCTAGACTGATTTTCCACATGCGCTTTGAAAATCATTAGATGTTGAAAAACTTCAGACTTGAGTTTCAAGAAGTAAACCCAAGTGAATCTCATGTAATCATCTATAAATGACAACACATATCTTTCTTTGCTCATTGAAAGCACCGGAAATGGACCCATGAGATCACTGTGTACAAGTTCCAAAGGTGAAAAGGCTCTCTATGCATGCCCCTTCTCGAATTTGTCTTGTGGATGCTTTCCAAGAGCACATCCATTACAAACACCATCTGAAAATTAAATGGTCGGAAATCCTTTGACCATCCCTTGCTTACTAAGCTGTTGCATATATCTGAAATTCAAGTGCCCAAATCTCTCGTGCCAAATCCTACTTTCTTCATTTGCATGCGTAAGTAGCAAAATAGAATCTGATTGAGGAACAAAATCAGAAAATGTATACAGACGAGATTGATCATTTACCTTGCCAGATGCAATCTTCAAGCTGGTTTGCATGTCATAAATGCTCACGGAATCTGGGGTAAATTCCACTTTCCTTCCTCTGCCTGTGTGTGTCATTTGATATACTGAGAGAAGATTCATAGAAAGCCTTGGAATATGCAAGACATTTTCAAAACTTCCATCTTCGAATTGCACTCTTCCTTGTCTAGTTGCTGCAACTGCAGAATTATCCCCCATGAGAATGGAAGGACCTGAGTATGCATGTAGAGAAGAAAAGGATTCCTTTGAAGAAGCCATATGATGTGAAGCTCCTGAATCAATGATCCATTCTTGTGGTGCAGAATGAAGAGCAATCAAAGCATGCCCATTACCTCTTGGATCTGGTGCTTTTTCTCCAGACTTCTTCTTGGCATTCTCAGGAATGTGGTCTCCAAGATTGTGTTGTTGGAGTGTCTGCGCCATAAGATATATAGTCTTCTTCATGCACGCAGATTCAGGATGAAAACCACGGTGGCTATAATTGCACATTGATTGCCCTTTCGTTCCTTTCCTTTCCTTTGAGCCAGATGATCCATCAGGGGGTTTGGGATTTCCTCCCTTTCTTGGATCAGGATCCTTCTTCCCTTTTCCTTTTTGATGGTCTTTGGAATTTTCCTTTCCTTTTGCATGCATAGTAAGTGCATGCGCTTTGGAATTTTTAAGTGTGCCCATTTTGATGAGCTTATCTTGCTCATGCATCAAAGACTGAATAAAAGAATCTAGTGAGGGCATCTTCCAAGCTGCACCAGTTGCAGATCTGACTGTGTGGAATGTAGAGATGAATACTGCATACTCTAGACCAAGTTTTGATAAAATGGAAAGAATCAATTGATTTTCTTGCTTGGATTTGTCGATCCCGCATCCTTTCAGCTGAACCAACAAGGCTTTATACCTTGTGAAAAAATCTTGAATGTTCTCAAAATTTCTCGGATCTAATGAGTTTAACTAATTTTCGAGAATGTGACCTTGCATTTCATCCTATTTTCCAAACAATCCTTCCAAAATTTTCCATACTTCATTTGGAGTTGAACATGATTCAACATGAAATAGCAATTCCAGAGAGATAGATAAACATAGGATGTTGAAGGCCTCGTCCATGCGATTGAAATATCTTGTTTTCTCCATTGCCGATGTTGGTTCAACTTCCGTTTCCATGGTTATTCGAAATAAGCCTCTACTTCTGAGATGAATTTGAATCTTTGGCTTCCATTCGAAATAATTATATGGAGTAAGAATTGTCGATTGTGGAAACTTCAATTTAGACTCCATTCTTTGTTATTGCTTCAATCTTCTGAACCTGCAAATAAAATTGCTTGTGCACTGATTACAAATCCCTGTGCTCTGATACCATGTAAGATTTTTGAGATACAAGGATCTAGATCTGCAAAACAATGAACAAGCTTGCAAGAGAAGGAAGGAAGCGAGCAAGAATTTAGAATAGAATGAAATTGGTTCCCCAATATTAGTTTTTGGAGTAAATACATAAAAGCAACTAAGTTAAGCTTAGTTGTACATGCAATAACTAAAGCTAATTGAAGCGAAGTGTGCTTTATCTTATGTTAATGCGTACATGTGCCACATGCAAGCAGTAAGTTAACTTAACTAAGCAAGTGCACATCACATGCAAGCAATGAGTTAACTAAAGCTAATCTAGGTGCATGTACACCAACACAGCTAGTCTAAGACCAACACAGCTAGTCTAAGTGCATGTACACCAACATAGATTCACATTGGCACATCGCATTTTTGGTTGATGAGTGATTAGAGTAGATCTAAAGGCCTTCTTTTAATTTTGTCACATGGTAAGTAGGACCGGGTGCAGATTTGTAATAGAAATGGTTGTTACAATACAAGTTTATAGTCCTTTTTGGTATGAAGGTTATCAAAGATTTTGAGTGCAGGTTTCTAATAGCCACTGTTTTCTCTTTAATTGTCAATAATTAATTAGAGTTTTCATATATATAAAATTAATTAAATTTTCCATGCTATTAAAATTGAGTGTATTTGTTCGAAAATGATTATTAGAAATAAATAAATAACATATTTTAGAGTTTTCATATATATATATATATATATATATATATATATATATATATATATATATATATATATATAATTAAATAAACTTTCCATGCTATTAAAATTGAGTGTATTTGTTGAAAATGGTTATTAAAAGTAAATAAATAACATATTTTTGATTTACAGTTCAAATTTGTTGAAAAACAATAATTTTTAAAACAAATAACTTTTCCAAATTTATAATTTAAAATAATTGAACTCTAAATGTAATTAATTATAAATTGTGATGATTTGTATTAAACAATTACTTTACATTCCATTTTTATCATATTCTAAATATGATTTTTTAAAAATAAATCTATACCACAATTATGTTAAATAATCTATATCTGAGTAATAAATCTAGACAACAACTATGGCGGCAGCCTAACCACCTTGCTTTTTTCTTTGAAAATCATGGAAATTCCTCTAAGATTTTAATAAAATCAGACACAGATTTTTGTAAATCCATATTATAGTTATAAAACTTCAAAATTTTGGATGTCTTTCAATTTAAATAATAAAAAACATGATTCAAACATTGCAACTGCAAAAAATTTAATTTTTTTTTCCTAAATTATAGCCATTTTTAAAAATCCAACCATTTTTGAAAATCCCAACTATGTAACAGTTGTACAGATAAGAGGCATAAGCGTCTTCGACTGTAAAATTGAAGCATATTCGACATTTCATAAATTATCATCTGAACGGAGTAAACCCCTGAAAATATAGGAAAAGAGAAATCCTCAGGATTGAGGAGATTACTTGGAGGCTGAAGAGTAGAATAACATGGCTGGCTGAAGGTGATCTGAACACGAAGTATTTCCATAAGCATGCAAATGGGAGGAAGAGTAGGAACGCTATATGGAGTATTAAGAGGGAGGATGGTTCAGTTGCTTATACAACTCAGGATATTCAAAATGCAGCGCTTGCACACTTTTCAGCTTTCTACTCGAAACAGGATGGCATTGACAAGGAGGTCCAGGTGTGGCTCTTGGAGCATGTCCATAGAATAGTTGACGCTGAAGCCATTTCGTCCTTAGATTGTGCAATTTCAGGGAATGAAGTCTTGAAGGTCCTTAAAGCTTTTTCTTCGGACAAATGTCCAGGGCCCGATGGGTGGCCCTCGGAATTTTTTATCCACTTTTTCGAATTGATGGGAGCAGAATTGACATAGGTCATTGAACACATCAGAATGAGAGGAGTGATGCCGGCAAACCTCAATTCAACTTTAATTGCTCTAATTCCTAAATTGAATGATCCCCAAACATTTGCGGATTTCAGACCGATTTCTCTATGCAATGTTCTTTATAAGATAACTTCCAAGATTATTGCTGAGGGTCTAAAAGGAATTCTGTCCGTCAGTATTTCAAAAGAGCAATTCGGCTTCCTTAAGGGCCATTCCATCCATGATGCAGTGGCAATAGCACAAGAAGTTCTACATTCCATTCATTCCGAGAAAAGGAAGGCTATTCTGATGAAAGTGGATCTTCATAAAGCCTATGACTCTATTGACTGGTCATGCATTAGGCTTGTGCTCATGAAGATTGGTCTCCCTATCAAAATTATAAGATGGATAATGTCCTGTATTTCTACAGTTCGATTTGTAGTGATTATTAATGGCATCCCTACCCCTTTTTTTGCTGCTGAGTGTGGTCTGAGACAGGGTTGCACGCTTTCTCCGTTGATATTTATCCTTATCATGGACAGTTTCAGTGGTATTATGCATAATGCGGAGCGACGGGGTTGTATTGCGGGCTTCGCCTTCTCCAATGAAGTTTCATGCACACATTCCTTATTTGTTGACGATCTTTTGTTGTTTGGATATTTGAATAGGAACCATTGGTTCTACATTCATTTAATGTTTAATCGTTTTGAAGCAGCCACAGGTCTGAAGATTAATAAGAGCAAATCATTCATTATTTATGAATATGGAGACTTGCAGGAGATCGAATTCATCGCCGAATTCATGGGAGTCGATATAAAGGAGGCTGCTGCTGGGTTTACTTATTTGGGATTCAGGATGAAGGCCTGTGGATATAAGATACAGGACTGGACTTGGATGACCGATAAATTCCGTCGGAAGATATCTGGATGGACACACAGGTGGTTATCCATGGGGGGTCGGCTAATTCTCATCCAAGCGGTTCTATCTCAGATGTTGGTTTACTGGGGTCATTTGTATTACATTCCTAATGGCATAATTAAAATGTTGAACAGAATTATGGCTAAGTTTTTATGGGGCGGGGCTTACATGCCTCAAAAAATTCATCTATGTAAATTGGAGCGCCTATGCAGATCAAAGGAACATGATGGTTGGAGTATCCTCAACCTGAGGATTTTCAATAAGGCATTGCTTATGAAATCCTTCTGGAAGACATTACATGGAAATGGTATATGGCATGATGTAATTAAATGCAAATATATTAGGGGGGATCCTCTACAACAAGTTCTCTGTTCAAATTTTCCCCTCCCCAGGCTCATATCGGCTATCTGGCGAAGTTTCAAGATGATTATTAGCCATGTCACGGATAGGATTGCATGGCTGTTTAAGGATGGGGGAAACATCCCTTTCACTTTCAACAAAATTATTGGGTTCCCCTCCAGCGATGCCCCCTCCTCGTTGCTTGTACACTGCCTTGCACACAGGGGTATCAATTACATCTCTCAGACTGTCAGTTTTTGGTCCTTCGATTCACCAGAATTTAAAATTGCGCTCCAGCTGGGTTTGCCGGAGAATGTCTCGGAGGAATGGAACATGCTTCGGGACGCTTTCAGGGCGGCGGGATTTTGTTGGAAAGCTGGTGGGGATTCTATTGTTTGGGATGGACCCATGCATGAGGGCGCGCCTATCGTCAAAGAGATATATAGAGTGTTGAATTTCGCCTCTTATAGGGATCAGATGTCAGCTCTTTTCTTCCCATTCTGGCGGAGGAAAATGCCCACTAAAATTGTCCTCTTTGGCTGGCTGGTTTGGAAGGGCAAGATCCTTACGGGTGAAAATTTGGTTCGGAGAGGCTTCTCGGGTCCTTTTAGATGCCACATATGCTGTGATGACCTCGAATCAATTGATCATCTCTTTTTCCGTTGTCCTGTCATCGTGCAGTTATGGTGGCTCTTCTCTTCTCATTTCATGGGTCCAACATGGTCCCCTATTGATTTTTTGACTGCTGCATTGGAATGGGACAAACTGAAAGGAAAATTTAAATCGTTGCCTTTCTTTTTCATATGGGAAGTGTGGCTGGAAAGAAACAGATTGATATTTAATGAGGTGTCTTTCCAGATCTCACATGTTTATTCTTATATTTTAGGATGGATGGATGATCGCCCCTCCCCATGTGATATTATTTCGGATTGCTCCATTCGCATCAGACCACATGTCATGGCAATTCCGACAATTTATTTCGATGGCGCTTGCGTGGACGGGCTCATGGGGTGTGGTGCCTGGATTAAAATTTCTCAGCGTGAACGGGTTCATATTCACTGGAATGCTGGTATGGGCTCCAACAACAGGGCGGAACTAATTGCTCTATGGGGTGGTCTTCGATTTGCTGTTCTTCTTCAGATTCAGGATGTACATGTATATGGGGATTCACAGGTTGTAATTGGGTGGGTCAATAGGACTATGGTAATGTTGCGGCCTGATTTACACGGATGGTTACAAAGGGTTCGAAATTTCTGGGTCAAGCTCAACCACCCTCCCATTTCGCACATATACAGAGAAAACAATACCCGGGCGGATGGTTTGTCCAGGAAAGGTTTGGTATCAGATTTTGGGATTATGCACGTCCAGCTATTCAGAGATGGCCTATCCTATTGGCAAACTTCTATTCCAATTCCATAAAACGGTATGGCTAAGTTTTTGTTTTGTAAGTAATGTTCTCAGGTTTTTGCAGGGCACTATACTCCCCTTCCTATGGATTCTCAGAATATCAAACGAGGCTGTATAAGTTATACCTGGATTTTATCATGGTTTTGGGTTTTTGGCTTGCGGGCCTACGCACAGGTGCCAGATCGCTCACAGTCCTACAATTTAGGTTCAGTCAATCTATATACAATTGTGCCTGAGTCACATGCTTTCATATAGTGGAAGTGTCAAATTATGTTTTCAAGCGAGCCGGGCTTATCGTCCACAAGTGAGCCGGACTTTCATCCACAAGCGAGCCGGACTTTTATTTCAAGCGAGCCAGAAATAAAACTTTGAAAATGTGCCTGTTCAACACTAACATGCATGATGGGCTATGATACAATCTGTTCAATCCGGACGCCGGCCTATCTCTTTCAGGCGTGGCCGTCTAATCATTACATAAAGTGGCTGCTATGCAATTAGACGTCTTCAGGATGGTCACATTAGTTACAGACTCGACATTCAGGGGGATCTGATACATTTCTTTTGTTTTATTTCTCAATCACTCTCTCTCCCCAATCATCAATCTAAATTATACTAGTCTTATTTCCTGAAGGCACAATTCTTTTTGGTTAAATCCTACCTTCATAATTTACTGGTTCTCAATCTGAATGAAGGTCATTTTGTAAGGGATGTAAATACCTGATATGTGGAGGCCGACAAAATACTCTTTCATATGAGCTATTACGTCTGGCAGGTATTTGGTGGAATTCTCGCTGTTGATCGCTCACAGTTGAAATTATGCATGTCTATGTACTGTTTATATATTAATATAATCAGCGTTTTTTTCTTCTGAAAAAAAAATACATATATATATATATATATATATATATTAATGCTACACATATATAAATTGGCATTGTTACATTTGAAACGAAAAGTGCAGAAGTTGAAATGAGCATATGCGTATACATATATCCATAAAGCTTCTTCCATTTCTTCTTTGTATATCACTCAATTCACCGTCCCGAGTTCACAGACTTGGCCCTCCAGTTCTGAGCTCGAATGCTGCGTCGCGACGTGATGCCGTATTCGTCATTAAAGTCGTCCTCGCAGCAAGAGGCCGCAATGGAGGCATTTTGATTAATAAGAATAAGGGACTTCAAATACTGATACGTCCCAAACAACATCAACAATATTCCTATAATCACTTACCCACACAGTACTAAAGTGGCCGCTGTAACCACAAGCGGATTAATGAAAGGCTTTAGAGAGAGGGCTAATGTTCCTCTGATACTGCATGAAGTTTTGCAGAAAAGTGGAAACATAGCAATGGCATTTGCATTTGGGCCATTGACGTTAATAAAATGAGAAGCATCACCCACTGATTCTGAGCACTCACGTGGAAGAAGAGGCAGAAGTAACGAGTAGAGGAAAAGATAAAATAGGTGACTGATTTTCCAACTGCCATTTTCTCTGCTTCTGCGCAGAGCTCCACACACTCAAAGAACTAATAAATTCTTCCTCTAAGAAGAAGGAGCAGGTCGAGTTATGGGTAATGGAGAGCTTATAAAGCTTCAAGAATAAGAAGAGGGGACTATTAATGCCAAATCAGTCGCTACAAGATGAGACTTTATGCAATAAGAAAAAAAATTTCAGAATTGTCACCATTTTATTGGAATCTGACAAAAACAGTGAGACCATTAATATCTTCGAACAAGAAGAAGGAGCGCCGAGGGAGGTCGGTAGGATCGTTTATGAAGTTTAAGTCTCCGAAATTTTCGATTACCAAATAAGACAACGGTCCGTCCCCACCACTGTGCATAGCATCTCGAGACTATTAATACCCAATCAGTCGCTTGCAAGGTGATGCTAGATATTTAGTGACTTTGTACCATGAGAAAAATAAGAATTGTCACCGTTTTAGTGGAATCTGACAAAAGCAGTTAGACACTTCAATATCTCCCTTCAAGAAGCAGCAGCGGGAAGGTCCAGTTTTGGAAATGTTAGATGTAAACTATAACTTTCTGAATTTTGGAAGTCTCCGAAACTTTCGCTGAACAAATAAGTATGTGAAGGCGTGTCATATGTTGAATTTGATTAGGGAGCGTCTCTTCTGATGTCGTCAGGGTCCCTTGGAGCGCGCACATCATCCACGCCGACACTCTATTTTGTTGGCGATGACATTAACTTGCTTCGTCTTTTTCTGGGGTTTTGGGCCTATGTGAACCTATGCCACCTTCAAAATTCGAAAATAAATGGATTAGCCGGAAATAGTTTTGTAACGTTTCAACATTTTTTTTTCTGGTCATATTCCATCATTTTTGTTAAATGATACCGTCATTCATGTGCACCTATGCCATCTTCAAAATTCGAAAATAAATGGATTAGCCGGAAATATTTTTGTAACGTTTCACCATTTTTTTCTGGTCATATTCCATCGTTTTTGTTAAATGATACGGTCATTCATGTGCAGTGGATATTTATTTATTATGTCCGTGGGGACATTTAGCATTTTTGTATTTGAATAAGGAGTTGTTTTTAGTGCGATTTTTGGAAGAGGTTTTTTTGGTGGATTTTTTTGGTTTAATTTTTTTAAAATTTGGCCAGAATTTATTGAAAATATAAATTTGATGAGTAACTTACACAATCGAAATGTTTTAGGGAAGATTTTTTAGGATACTTAATCTATATATACATATATACAGTAAAAAGATTAATTTAAATCACAGAAATCAAGATTTTACCTCAACTTTTTTCACCGAATTCTAGCACCAGATTTCGGCACCAGAATCTCTATATATACAGTGAAATAACTAGATTAAATAACATTTTACCTCAAAACTCCAAAAAGTCTCACTAAAGACTACTCCTTTTAATCATATTTTTATTTTTATAATGGAAATAGGTTTAGTACTATCAAAATTCTATAGCACCTAATATTTTAAAATTTAACCACTGTAATGAAAATTTACAAAAATTCCTAACCAAATTTTATTAAAATTTTATCAAAATTTCAGAAAATAATTATAGAATTCATAAGGGTTGTAATGGAGATTAATAAAGCCAAATATAATTATAGGTTGAGATGATAAGTTGACGGTCAAAGGCATATAGAAATGAGAAAAAAAATATAGAAAATGTGCAAAATATGCTTGGCAAATTATGTTTAATAGTTAATTTATAATAAATTAGGTTCTTTTATTTTCTATAAAATAGAAGATTGAGAAAATGTGAATTTGGGTTACATTTTTTGTTATTTTTTAGAGAAAAATATCATTTTCTTATCAGAAATAAAACTTGTCAGAAATTTTATTATCTTTCTATTAATTATTTTTTGGAGTTTTTTTATTCTCATTTGATATGTCAACTTAACATTTCTTTAAATGTGTGTTCTTTAACAATTAAATGATTTATAAAAAGTCAGGGTCAAAACAATCTAGACAGGGTTTACTTCAATATAGTTATGTTTCCGAAACCAACTGATGCATATCATAATTACTAGAATTTTTTGAACTGATCCAATACCAAAAAACTACATATTTTGAATATATTTCGGATCACATGAGGTTTCTCAACATATTAGTTATAAACTAAAAATCTAAAAACTACCCATTACAGACGACGTACCTATGTAATGCACCATAATTTTTTCAATTTTTTTGACAGTGTATTTTGGAAGCTATAGAATTCTGATTTCACTAAATCATAATGACCTTCAGAAATTGTTTACACCCATTTTATTACAGAATTAATTAAAATTAGTAAATATTTATGAAATAATTCCATAAAAGTTATATTTACTGAAAGTAGATTTAGTTTTGCAAATGCTTGTCTTGGTTTTGACAGTTAATTCATAAAATTTGATTGAGTTTTATCATTCAAAAGTTGAAGAAATGTGTTCAGAGCTGCGTTGTTGTGTAGTTGCAGACGTATTAGTTCTACTGAAATTTTAAACTAGTTCAACCGAATTGTTTTTTGCCACTTCAACCCGTTAATCTAATGAAAAAAAAGGTTCGACCGAAATTTTTACAAAAGTTCGGTCTAGCTTTTGCTCACAAATTACGTCGGCCGGAAAATTCAATGAGGGCCCTTCAAAAAACACATTTCGCAACCATATAAATATCCGAAAACAGAGTCATTATTTTCACATATTTTCGCACATTTCTTCATTTGGGCTGATTTTGCAAAGTACTTTTTTTAGCTTAATTTTCAAATGACTCGTTTTGGCCTTAATTTTCAAAGGACATTTTTTGGAGGTATTTTTTAAAGTGACATTTTTTAAGAGGTTTTTTGGGATTAATTTTCAAAAGACATTTTTTGGAGGTATTTTTTATAAGTGACATTTTTTTAGAGGTTTTTTCGGTTTAATTTTCAAAGGACATTTTTTGGAGATATTTTTTTAAGTAATTTTTTTAGAGGCTGGGCTTAATTTTCAATGGACATTTTTTGGAGGCATTTTTTAAAGTGGAAATTTTTTAGAGTAAGTGTTTTGGGTTTATGTAAATCTTTTTTAATGATTTTTTAAAGTGAGTTTTTATCTAATTTTTTAAATTAATTTTTTTTGCAGGACTTGGAAAGAAATATTCTGAGCTTCATTTCATTTTTAAAAGACATTTTTTTGGTGAAATTTTTAAAGTAAGTGTTTTGGGTTGAAGTATGTGTTTTGTGAAAAAAATTTAAAATGATTTTTTTAAAAAATTAAATGTTTTGTGATAGTTTTTTTAAATGAGTTTTTGTCTAAATTTTGATGTAGTGAGTTTTTTAACAGGATTGAAGGAAATATTTTGAGCTTCATACTAAATTACCATGGGAAATCGAAGGAATTGCAAGAGAAAATATGATCGAACAAGAGACCATGAGGAACATAGAGAACATGAGAGAAAATATCGCAAAAAAAAAGAGAAAAAAATGGTCAAATATTGAAAGGGAGAATCAACCCTAGCTAGAAGTTGAAGCAGATATGTAAATGTGAATATTATAAATTTGATATCTAAAATTTGACTAGTGTATTGTGAAGCTTAATTTTTATTTGATGAATTAATTTGAAAAAATATTTTTCAATGTAAACAGAGAAAAATATTCCTCAAAAAATTGATGATGAGATAGAAAATTTTGAAAGAAAAATTGAAAGAGATATTGAACCAATGATTGAAGATGTTGAAAATGTTGAAAGAAATTCAAGTGAAGAAATTGAATCACCAGGTATGTATATATATGTTGAATGTGCATTATTGAAATTATACATATTTATTAATTTAATTATTTATTGAGTATGTAAACTCATTATGTATATTTAATTCTAATATGTACAAATGAAATCATTACTGATAATGAGATGTTAGAAAATGTTGACACTCACACATATGAAGATTAAAAAAATGACCATGTTATATGATATCATGTTAAGCGCATTATTGATTCATTCTTTAAAGATGAAACTGTGGCAGTTCAATCCCAAATGTTGAAGAGTCTCTTAACATCAAAGAAATTAAAAGAAGCTATGACTTTATTGAGTATTCAAAAATCAACAAAAGATTAAAAAATGAATGAAAATGTGATACAAAATATAAATAGTACTCTAAAGACAATTGGAAGATCTAGAAATAAAAGTTCTTTAGATGCACGTAGAGAAATACAAATGGCATTGGTTTCATCAAGTACTAAAGATAATCGCTTGGTAAAATATAGGGCACAAGCATTAGAAACCTGATGAAAAAAATTGCACAAACATCAGAAATTTCGATTGCAAATAGATGTAAATGATAAACTCGCTTGTTGGACAGTTATTTATTGGAAAACATACAAAGGTAGACTTGGAGAATATGTTAAAAAAATAATATATGAATATTGGATGAAAAATTCATGTGTTTCACCAAAATCAAGGGATGTGATGTAAAGAAGAATAACACAAAATAAGTACCAAGAACATCGAAAATATTTTTTGGACAACACTCAGATAGAGTTATTCAACAAGTTCATAGAATAGTATCGTGGAATTAATGTCTCTATCGGTGTTTTTGTGCAACAAAAACCATGGCATATTAAATATATCACTGTACGTGACACTTCTTGTTGTCGTTATCATGTGGAATTTCAGTTATATTATGACACATTCCTTAATTTTGGTAATTTTTTTTGGAAAGATTCACCTCCTCCTTCCACTATCCATGATTTCATATCTCAAATTCTATGTGGAAGAGAAATAAATGAATTATTTTACCAAAATAAATGTGTTGGTAAAAAATGCAATGATTGTGGAAATTTGATTAAATTTCAAAACAAATATCGCACTGATATAAATGATCAATCATTGTCCAATATAAAAGGGAAATGGAAGAGATATGACTATATTCATACAACGATTGGTTCAAGTGGTACTACAAGTGCTAAAAGAATTGATTTACAAGAAGAATAATTTTTTGTGATAGATTTTTTGAGAAAGTTTGAGGAAGAAATTTATAAATACACCAAGCATTCCCACAGAGCTCGATGGCAGGACTTGTAATTCAAAAAATCTCGTGAGTTTTTTCGACCAGGGACCATTTTGTCAATAGTTGATTTTGCAAAAAAAATACACATTTGTTCTACAAAGAGAAATACAAAGTGAATACTATCATTCTGACCAAGTCTCCATGCTTGTCCATATTCTATATAGACATGTTGAACAAAATGTTTATCATATAGAAAACATTGGTGAAAATTGACATGTTATTAAAGAATATCACTTTTATATCAGTGACGATCGTACATATGATACATATTTTGTACAACATTGTTTTGAAAATATTTATGACTTCTTGAAAAGTAGTGAAATAAAATTCAATGAACATTCGATATGGTCAAATAGATGCGCAATTCAATTCAAATCTTCACGACTATTCTTTTGGTTGTGTTGTCTTCATATGAAAACCTATATTAAATATTGTTGGAATTTCTTTGAGACTGGTCATGGAAAAGAAAAACATGATGGTGCAGAGGCATATATAAAACGATCACTTCAAAGATATCAAATGGAACACTGTACAAACCGACTTGTCTCAACTGAACAAGTTGTTCAATGGTGCATCACTGCACTAAGCCATAAGACTAAACAATCAAGCGAAGTACGAAGGTATATATATATATATATATATATATATATATATGCAAGTTAATTTGTTATATATATATATATATATATATATATATATATATATATATAACTGTAATATGTACATGATTTATTTTTTATTAGATTTCTAATTTTAAAAATTATTTATCACAATGATTATCTTTGATGGAATTGTGAATAACATATCTACATTTTTGTTTGAATTTTCCATATAATTTTTTTTGGCATATTGGGGTCCAAGATGTGGATAGATCGATTGGAGATTATGTTGAAACAATAAAATGGACTGGAAAATTGCATTAAATTAAAGCAAAGTTGTACAAAAATGTGTTTGCATTTTATAAAAGAAAATATTCCTATTTTTGTCATGTTTGCATAGAAAACATAGAATCCAATGATGTTTGTGAAAATAAAATGTATGTAAAAGATTGGAAACATACAGAACTAAATACAAAGGGGAAAATGTCTGTTGCAAACTTTGAAGAAATGCAATTAGAGGAGACTATAGTATCATCCGAAGGTGATCAAGTTTCTGATCTTTTTAGAGAAGGTGACATTTCAATTTCTTTCAAATGATAGAGATCTAGAAATAGATAATAAAATCTAGTACACATGTTAATTTTAAAGTTAAATTTTCATGTTAATAATGATCTAAATTTAAATGTAAGTTTGTTTTATTGTGCAGGAGATGTTTTAGTTGTAGTCGCACCTACTACCAACGATGAGAATGTGAAATATTATTTGATGTGTTGCACTGAACGAAAGATGAAATTATTGGAAAACTATGATGATAACGGGTTTATATATGTCAAAGGGTCTATTATACTGAAAGGTTTTTTTCCAACATACTCATCAAAGTCGAGATATTTTTTACTTTCAAGACTATGAACCTGATGTCATAAGTTGTTAATATAGTCACTTGGTGTGTGCAACACACATAAAGTTGTTAGAATTTCAATAAATAAAAAATTGAAAATTAAGAAATGGAAAATGTTAAAAGCCGATCATGAACGGATCATTGAAGATGGTATTCCATTAGAATTTTTTTGATTGAACTGCCCAACAATTTCTTCTCCTCGGATTCATCTTTTATAACTTCCATAACTCAACTAGAAATTGAACTAGCCTTTTTGTTTGCATTCTTAAGTTTTAGAAATTTTATAATATGTATATTTTATGTTATATGTACAAGTGTTTACATATGTACATTGTTTTGGTACATGCCCATGAGTAATTTATACACATATGTACACATACATATGTATATTATCTGGTCTTAAACGATTTTATACATTATTTGGTACAATTTGTCATAACGTCATTATTGCAAAATGTACATGTATCTGTGTATCTAGCATAGTTGATATAATGAAAATTTTAAGTTGCACGATTTTGTTTTAGATGTATCTATTAAGAGAATTATAATATTCATTCTTGAATGAAAAATGTGTGATATGTGTTTTGTAATTTCCAGTTTACTATCAACTGAAAGTAGTTTTTTATGTACATTAATGAAAAATGTTGTGTACTCGATATATGTTTTAATGCAATTTTAAAATTTATTATTGTTTGACACATCTATGAACACCTAGAATTTTATGATTGCTTTTATTATATTGTACTTCAATAATTTTTACATATATTCATGAACTTAAATATGTAAAACCATTTATGATTGTTTTAGTTAACATGTATGTTCATAAAAAAAGTACCCAAATATCACCTAAATAATAGACATCCTAAAATTATATAATATGTATATTTTATGTTATATATACAAGTGTTTGCATATGTACATTGTTTTGATACATGCACAAGAGTAATTTATAAACATATGTACACATACACATGTAGATTATCTAGTCTTAAACGATTTTATACATTCTCTGGTACAATTTGTCATAACGCCATTATTGCAAAATGTACATATCTGTGTATCTAGCATAGTTGATATAATGCAGATTTTAAGTTTCAGGATTTTTTTTTAGATGTATCTATTAAGAGAATTATAATATTCATTCTTGAATGAAAAATGTGTGGTACGTGTTTTGTAATTTCTAGTTTACTATCAACTGAAAGTAGTCTTTTTATGTACATTAATGAAAAATGTTGTGTACTGGATATATGTTTTAATGCAATTTTAAAATTTATGATTGTTTGACACATCTATGAACACCTAGAGTTTTATGATTTCTTTTAGATATATGTATATCGATATGTATTGTAATTCAATAATTTTTACATATATTCAAACATGTACTTCAATCATTTTTACATATATTCATGAACTTAAATATGTAAAACCATCTATGATTGTTTTAAATAACATGTATGTTCATGAAAAATGTAATTAAATATCACCTAAATAATAGACATCCTAGAATTATATAACATTCACACATGTTTAAATGCATAAAATTTACCAATGTATGTGTTAAATGTAATTTGAGATTTCCATCTTGATTCATTTTATATTTAACAAATAAAATGACAACTTGAGTTTTAAAAACAAAACATTATATCACATGTGATCACATGCCAAATGTAGTTCAACTATCCAAAATATACATGTGTTTTGTAATTTGAAATTTCCATCTAGATTCACTTTATCTTTAACAAATAAAATGACAACTTGAATTTTAAAAACAAAATATTATATCACAACATGTGATCACATACCAAATGTAGTTCAACTATCCAAAATATACATGTGTTTTGTAATTTGAAATTTCCATATAGATTCATTTTATATTTAACAAATAAAATGACAACTTGAGTTTTAAAAACAAAACATTATATCACAACATGTGATAACATGCCAAATGTAGTTCAACTATCCAAAATATAGACATGTGTTTTGTAATTTGAAATTTCCTTATAGATTCATTTTATATTTAACAAATAAAATGACAACTTGATTTTTAAAAACAAAACATTATATCACAACATGTGATCACATGCCAAATGTAGTTCAACTATCCAAAATATACATGTGTTTTGTAATTTGAAATTTCCATCTAGATTCATTTTATATTTCACAAATAAAATGACAACTTGATTTTTAAAAACAAAACATTATATCACAACATGTGATCACATGCCAAATGTAGTTCAACTATCCAAAATATACATGTGTTTTGTAATTTGAAATTTCCATCTAGATTCATTTTATATTTAACAAATAAAATGACAACTTGAGTTTTAAAAACAAAACAGTATATAACAACATGTGATCACATGCTAAATGTAGTTCAACCATCCAAAATATACATGTGTTTTGTAATTTGAAATTTCCATCTAGATTCATTTTATATTTAACAAATAAAATTACAACTTGAGTTTTAAAAACAAAACATTATATCACAACATGTGATCACAAGCCAAATGTTGTTTAACTATTCAAAATATACATGTGTTTTGTAATTTGAAATTTTCATCTAGATTCATTTTATATTTAACAAATAAAATTACAACTTGAGTTTTAAAAACAAAAAATTATATCACAACATGTACATGCCAAATGTAACTATCCAAAATTTAAAATAATTCTTGATAAAAGTAAATGTAGTTCAACTATATCCAAAATGTAAAATATGTCCAAAATTTATATCAATGAACAATAAAAGTATATATATATATATATATATATATATATATATATAGTGTTACAAGTATCAAGGTATATAGAAAAGTAAATATGACTCCATAAATAAGACTCTATATAGAAAAATAAATTTAAGACTATATATCAAATAAAATGTTGCACATGTGCATCATCAATCAAATAGAGATAGATCCAGTGTCTTTTCTAGCATCGTCCTAAGCCTCGTCCTGCCATCCTATGAAGAATGGGGAATCTCTACACAACGTGTAAACATTAAAATTTAATGTTTTAAAATTGAATGAGAATGTAGAACTTCATGTAAAAAACAAAATGAATAAAAAAAATCATGTTATATCTCATTTAGTTCCCTCTCCATTGTCTTGTGTTTGTCGTCCATCAATACATCCTCCACAATAAATTGTACAATATATATATATAAATTTTTCAAACGAATATGCATATACTAATTTGCAATAATATTAAAATAAAAGTTAGACAACTTATTGTTCAAATTGTGTGGATGTTACTCCATCAAACAATCCATTCCTAGAGTCCTTGGAGAATGGAAATCATCATCACAAACTTTAAATTCAAAAATTATAATACTGTAAAATAACTCAAGATCTAGATTTCATTTTTTAATGGAACTTTTGAATTTCAATATATAAATTAAAAAAGTAAGTGAAAAAATGAACACTTATGATGGTGGATTTTGCACATCACTTAATAGGGAAGAAGAGTATGACTTCGAAAGAAAATCATCTCCACAAACCTAAAATTCAACAATTTTAAAACTGTAAAATAACACAAGATCTATATCTCATTTTTTAATGAAAATTTTAGTTCAATTTATAACTTAAAAACATATTTAGGTGAAAATTTGTTCATAATTGTGACGGTGGATTTGGCACATCTCCTAACAGGGAAGAAGATGGTACCTCCATTGCGAAAACATCGGACATAATCATAATTTGTTAACATTTAATTATATACATGTACATGTGTACACAATTATTTATTTTAAAAATATGTCATCATGATACCGATATAATAATAGATTGAAATAATTGTAAATCAACATCATGAACACTTAAAAAGCACTAAAATTTAGCAACATATCATTTTGATTGTGAGAACCATCTTGATTGTAAGAACCAGAAGCTTCGACCGTGATATTAAAATATTCATTCATCAAACATGTTAACTACAGATGGTGTTTACATATATGATACATTTTTGTTAGATTAACATATACAAATAAACGTGTATATCTATTTATTACAAATTGTACATGTTAAAATATTCACCCTAACAATTAACACATATTGATCCCATGCCCTCTTCTTTGTGAATAATTAAGTCCTGCCAACCATTGCACTCATTCTTTGCATATGTTCTGAGCTCTTCAATACTCATGTTGTCTATCTCATCATCTGTATGATACACAAAATTAACACATGCATTATTTTGTGCTCTTTCTCGATTTGGACAAATATCAATTCCACCAAGTCCACTCTGAACATTTTCTATGATGACATCCATTACTTCTCGACTAATTTGAGAAGTGGCATCCATATCTGGCCGCAATGTTTCCACACGAAGAGGTTGGCTTACCAATGGTGGCTTAGGGCGAGGCAACTTAGCATCATGCTTAGCGCCCCTACGACCACATAATCGATATTTCCCATGACCAAAAAATTCAGAGGGAAGGTCATTATAATTGGGTTTCATTCTAAAAAAGAATTGTGCATAAAACAATTTTTCAAAATAAAGAGGAACTTCGTCGTTCCATGGTAGTCTTCCATAAGAAGCAAGGTGTCTATCATACAAATGGCAAGCTATATCAGGGTGCTTGAAATATTACACCTTTAGCATCTTTCTTTTCAGCCCTTCTTTGAAATTAAACATTGACTTGGCCATTTCTGTTGTAACTCTGTGTTTAACATCTTCCCATGTATCGGGACCCATCATTGTTTCCTTTCTTTTCCTCATCACTTATACAAAAATGTCAGTGGTTGGCCCAAGATTTTTGTACACATCTACAAGTGTGCTTAAAGAGTGGGTAACTATTTATAAGCTTTTTTGACTCTTAGTAGGGATTTTCAAAGACATAATATCTTTCTTCAATTTTGAATAAATATGTTGACACCTTTGTAATGTGCATTGCTAGATGTTTGTTTCCCAAGGTAAATCGTAAATGTCAGAAGGATAAGTCGTGGTTGTTCTACAACCTTCTTATTGAATAACACATTCTGACCTACGTCTTTTTCGAGCAATGATTTCATCCTCAGCATTAATATAAAAAAATTGTAAAAATAAAAAAACATGTGAACAAATTTGTACAAATTTGATTTTTAACCATAAAAAAATTATATAAATAATTTAACATATTAATAATTGAATGAAAATAATATTCAGATTGATCGCCACCTCGAGATGGCTGGGCAACATCATGCGCACCCTGAGATCGTTGAGAACCAGAATGACCACCGATTGGTTGAGAACCAACATGAACACCCATTGATTGGCCACTGGGGGAATGCATATCACCACCCTCAAGCAAGTGTCCACCACTTATTGATTGGCCACGAGGGGAATGTGTACAACCACCACCCTCACACGAGAGGGAAGCTTCATAAAAAAATATGAACTTATAATCAATTCAAAAATACATTCATACATATAAATACATGTACATATGATTGATTAAATTGCTTGAACCATATCACAATAGCATGCACCATGGCCAGGCTCTATTAATGGAGTAGATACTCTTGTCTTTCTAGCTCATAAAACATAAAAAATGAAATTTATTAAAAACTAATTTAACTCACAAAATTGATAAAAAATCAATTCCATATGTATACATGTATGTGCATGGGGATACAATTATATATATATTCAATAAAAAAATCAATTCCACATGTATACATGTATGTATGGAGATAAGATTATATATTCAAATGTCATTTAAAAAAATACACATTTAATATAAATACCATGAACATCTCTCGATCCATGATCCCCCTCTTTTGTAGAGGCGTCAGATTCTATTGATGTTCATCTTTTATCTTCCATGATATATATGGATATCTACAATGGACATTTACAATTATTTTAAAAATTACTATTTAAAATAAATTCAAAATAATTCAAAAAACTAATGTAATTTACTACACAAATGTTGAGCACAAACACAAATTATGTAAAACACAACTTTCAAAGCACAAATTGACGTGTAAAACTTACTTTAAACAAAAAATTGTTGAAGTCCTGCACATTTTAATTTTATAAAACATGAAGTTCACCAAGTTTCACTGACATGGTGGGAACACACTTGGTATATAATTGAAAAAAACACATCGTCATTAAAAATGATACATTTATAAGTAAAAAACACACACATCAAATATATGTTACAATGTCTACCAATAAATTTTGAAGGAGAGTGTCTCAACAATAATTCATCTTTGATAGATGAATCTTGCATTGACATTGGCCCGTATAATACTAATTCATCTACTGATTCTTCTTTGATAGATGAATCTTGAATTGGCATTGCACCACACAATAGATCACCAAACATCTTATTAACATTTGCACAATATCTTATACTAAAAATTTGAAATTTTCTAACAATATTGTTTGTTTTTTCATGTAGTTGTTTTAGTCTCTCCTTCTTAACTTGGTACACAGCTTTCACCTGGTTGCACACAAGTTCAGAATTGGTGAAAACTACAATTCCATTTGATCCATACTCCTTAGTTGTTCTCAAGCCTTCTATCAATGCAATATGATATGCTTCATTGTTTGTTGTTTTTCTCGGTATATTCATTTTCCTTTGGAGGACCTTATTAGTCACAATATTACAAAGCACATATATAATCACTATTTTCCTAGGATTGGGATATCAAGAAACATCTATGCATAATGTCTATTTTTCAATCATGTTTAGTGGGATTTTTTATCTCTGAAAAAAAAAAATTCAGTAAAATATAGTAAATGAACATTTATTACAAATGCATGGGAGAAATGACATGTACATGGTCTGCCTTAAAGTTTATGAGTGAAATTACATGTACATGGTTCCCAAAAACACTAGAAAATGCCTTAAAGTTTATTGGAGAAATGACATGTACATGGTTCCCAAAAACACTAGTAATTCCTTAAAGTTTATAGGATAAATGGCATGCACATGGTTTCCAAGAACACTATCATTTTCCTTAAAAATATATCAAATGAACATTTATTTCAAATGCCTTAAATTTTATGGGATGAATGACATGTACATGGTTCCCAAAAACACTAGAAAATGGCAAGTTTATGGGTGAAATGACATGTACATCCTTTCCAAAAACACTAGCAATTTCCTTAAATTTTATGGGAGAAATGACATGTACATGGTTTCCAAAAACACTATAATTTTCCTTAAAAATATATTAAATGAAAATTTATTGCAAATGACTTAAATTGTATTGCAAATGCCTTAAATTTTATGGGAGAAATGGTATGTACATGATTTGCCTTAAATTTTATGAGAGAAATGATATGTATATGGTTCCCCAAAACACTAGAAAATGCCAAGTTTATGGGAAAAATGACATGTACATGGTTTCCAAAAACACTAGCATTTTCATTAAAAATATATTAAATTAAAGTTTATGAGAGAAATGACATGCAGATGGTTTCCAAAAACACTACCATTTTCCTTAAAAATATATTAAATTAAAGTTTATGAGAGAAATGACTTGTACATGGCTTTCCTTAAAGTTTATGGGAGAAATGACAGGTGCATGGCTTGTCTTAAAGTTTATGGGAGAAATGACATGTACATGGTTTGCCTGAAAATATATGGGAGAAATGACATGTACATAGTTTACCTTAAATTTTATGAAAGAAATGACATGTACATGGTTTTCCTTAAAGTTTATGGGAGAAATGACATGTACATGATTTGCCTTAAACTTTATGGGACAAAGAAATGACAGGTACATAGTTCCAAAAAAATATATAAAATGGGAGAAATGACATTTTATGCTTTCAAAAGACACTAACATTTTCCTTATAAATATATTAAATTAAAATTTATGAGATAAATGACATGTACTTGGTTTGCCTTAAATTTGACCTTAATTTTATGGGAGAAATGACATGTACATGGTTTTCCTTAAAGTTTATGGGAGAAATTACATAGAAATTACATGTACATGGTTCCCAAAACACTAGCAAATGCCTTAAAGTTTATGGGAGAAATGACATGTACATGGTTTCCGAAAACACTAGCATTTTTCTTATAAATATATTAAATTAAAATTTATGGGAGAAATGACATGTACATGGTTTGTCTTAAATTTTATGGGATAAATGACATGTACATGGTTTTCCTTGAGTTTATGGAAGAAATTACTTGTACATGGTTTGCCTTAAAGTTTATGGGAGAAATGACAGAAATGACATGCCTTAATGTTTGTCTTTATTTTATGGGAGAAATGACATGTACATGGTTTGCCTTAAAGTTTTCCTTAAAGTTTATGGGAGAAATGAAATATGCGTGGTTCCCAAAACACTAGAAAATGCTTTAAAGTTTATGGGAGAAATGACATGTACATGGTTTCCAAAAATACTAGCATTTTCCTTAAAAATATATTAAATTAAATTTTATGGGAGAAATGACATGTATATGGTTTGCCTTATTTTATGGAAAAAATGACATGCCTTAAAGTTTGTCTTGAGTTTATGGGGGAAATGACATGTACATGGTTTGCCTTAAATTTTATGGGAGAAATGACGTAGAAATGACAATCCTTAAAGTTTATGGGAGACATGACATAGAAATGACATGTACATGGTTCCCAAAACACTATCAAATGTCTTAAAGTTTATGGGAGAAATTACATGTACATGGTTTGTTTTAAAAAATTTCTTAAAGTTTATGGGGGAAATGGAATAGGAATGACATGTACATAGTTCCCAAAACACTACCAAATGCCTTAAAATTTATGGGAGAAATGACATGTACATGGTTTCCAAAAACACTAACATTTTCCTTTAAAATATATTAAATTAAATTTTATGGGAGAAATGACATGTACATGGTTTGCCTTAATTTTATGGGATAAATGACATATATATGGTTTTCTTTAAATTTTTCCTTAAATTTTATGTGAGAAATGACATATAAATGACATGTACATGGTTCTCAAACACTAGAAAATGCCTTAAAGTTTATGGGAGAAATGACATGTACATGGTTTCCAAAAACACTATCATTTTCCTTAAAAATGTATTAAATTAAATTTTATGGGAGAAATGACATGTACATGGTCTGCCTTAATGTTTGCCTTAGTTTATGGGAGAAACGACATAGAAATGACATGTACATGGTTCCCCTAACAATGAGGGCCAATGTTCCACCTACAAGGCTGAAGAGTATCTGGTGTTCAAGCCTCGTCTTGAGTCTCCATAATATCAGGTCTATGGTGTTAAAAGTACAATAACACAAATGGTCATCCGATGTAATATAAAATAAAATGTTGTTATATTCCAAAAATTATGGTCAGTTAGATATATTTAAACAATATATTGGCACATTACCTCGTGTTTTTGGTGTCAATGGTATTTGAAAAATGGTTTTTTGCCACACGTTTTGGGTTGATATTGATAATTTACCAAACACATCCATATAAGTCATAACACTGGATTCAATATCTGCAATGTTGGATAGTGATGAAAATACTCACATACAAAAGGAGATTGTTGCAACTGTATATGATGTACACTCTATATTCTATTGTATATCTATTAGAGTACACAATGGTGGTGGGTAACAGTACGCAATATTTACAAAATCTGAATTACTACTTAAGGAGGATGGAGTGTTAGGTGAAAATTTAAAAATATAATGTACAAGAGAATATAATACAATCTAGGTGAAGTCTCATAGACATTACAACACTAATATTGATAGTTGTTTTGTCAGTGTATTTTCTTTCTTCTTCTGTTGTCTGCATTCACAATTTTATGGATAACATGGAAAAAAGATGAAATAAAATTTCAGTGGAGTGTGTAGTGATATAATAGTTGGAAAAAGGGGGGTTTAGTTTAATGTATACATGCATCTCCACGGTTTCCTTCCAAGGCACAACAGGCATGATCTCATTTTATTGTTTGATTTGAAGAACATAAACGTGTGATTAGTAATGCAGTAAGATATAGAGGTAATAAGAGTAAACA
This sequence comes from Pinus albicaulis, assembly GCA_034641835.2. Classification (NCBI taxonomy): domain Eukaryota; kingdom Viridiplantae; phylum Streptophyta; class Pinopsida; order Pinales; family Pinaceae; genus Pinus; species Pinus albicaulis. The sequence continues at coordinate 1,061,337,857 of CM076575.1, read as the reverse complement.
AACTCAGTTAATATGTAACTAATAAATAGTGAAAGAAACATAGATAGAAACAACATGAAACTGAGGAAGCTACCCAGCTAAAGTGATTTCACTGTATCTAATTATATTGTAAATAGGGCTTGCTACTTTATCCAGAAATCAGTGAAAAAATCTATGCATCATGCTTACAAGCAAGAGCATATGCAAACAAGATTAGGAAAACAAAAAAATTACGAAATTACTATCCAAACAGTCCTAGTCAAGGGATGCCCCAGGTAATGGAATAGGCTAAAACCATTCAAATACGAATACTTTAGGTCCAACTGATTTTCTGACTGTAAGCAGTAAGCATTCCCTACCTTGTGGTATTGTCTAGGGATGTTGTTCCGATGGACTATAAACAAAATCTATATCTCTGGAAGCGTAATGAGGAAGATGTAAGAACTAAGCTTTGTAAGATAAAGTAGTTAGGGTGCTCGAATAGCCCAGAGTTCAGAAGTGGGGGCACCTTATCCTTCTATGGGAAAGCTAATTAGATTAGGCACATTGCAATGGAAGCGTTGAAATATTTCTATATTAAAATGAGACTCGTTTAGGTCATATTTTTATATTTTCATAAATTGGGGAAATTTATCCCTAGGATTATAATCTTATTGTCTTTGATCTTGACACTGTGCTAGAAACCAACTCCATCTTCAAACACTAACCATTGTTGTGGCTTTACTAGTCGGTGCTCGTCTTGTTGTTTTCCAACCCCTGCTGCATACTTTCATACCATAATGTTTGGGTACAACCCTGATATATATAAGGTTATGGGATGATTTCAAACTGTTTTTCATTTTCTATGAAGGCGCCTTAATATTAAGGGGGAATTTTTTTCCTAAAATGTGTAATGTACAATGTCAAAAGTGTGTACTCGATATAAAATTGTGTATATTTGTTTTCAATTAAATGTTGGCTTGTATGGTCGCAATGCTGTAATATTGCTACTTTCATTTAAGTAAATAGGTTTAATACAAAATAATGTGTCATTGTTATTTCCATATGAAAAACTGGGAATTTCGTGGTCCTTTTGGATGCATTTATCGTTTTATTTTCTTCTCCTTATATAAAATTATTACTACGGTCCTTTACTAGAATTGTATGAATAATTGGAGTTTATTACAAAACATCTAGACAATATATTTTTTGAGAAATACCTGGAAATTTAGCACACGACGAGGAGGCTGGAGACAGTGACAGCACGCATGGAGAGCAGGCAGAGCAGACAACGAGGCCACATATTGTCGAGGACGCAGATCAGAACGTAGAAAAAACCTGCAAACACTGAAAATTGGATTTAAAAAGAAAAAAAACCATAAACAAAAAAAATAACATAGCATAAATCATAAATCATAAATCATAAAACTTACCTTCTCACCTTCGCTTTCTCCCCTCCTCGCCCTTGCAACAGCGCAAGACAAACAAAGTGAGACAACAACATAACATCGAGATAGAAACAGAGGAGCGCATCGGTTTTGCAACAACGCGACGCAAACTGAGTGAGACAACAACATAGCAACGCGACAGTAACTAAGCAGCGAGACATAAATAGAGAAGCGCAATGGTAACAAACTAATTAACCAAAAACTTGCTATAGTCTCAGGGGCAGTATATTTATAACAAAACCTTTGGCTAAATTATTTTAAAAAGTTTGGTCGAACTATTAGTTCGGCTGGACTATTAGTTTGGTTGAATTTTTTTTCCTGTTTTCTCATCTCCGGCCATAAATCTGTTTACCCACACCGTCAATATGCTGTCAATGTTAACGACATAATTAATTCAGCCGAACTATTGGGAAAATGAAATTTCCAAATGCGTTTCTCACGAAAGTGTAACCCACCTTCGCATTTTTACCCGAAGAAATTATTTTAATGTTCACGAGGCTAAAGATAGCGTATGGGACAAATTTCTTCTCCATTTGGGTCTTGTATTAAGCCCATTTCCTGTGAATTCTCACAATAAACATTTCTAGTTTCTTGGAAAACCCTCGCTGAATAGATTATCACAAGAGCTAGTTGACAAAATATCAGCATAACTTATCATGTTGCCTTTGAAGGCCTCACATTCTAAAATGAAATTCTTTTATGTTTCCACTTTTCTGGAAGAGAAAAAAATACATATTCTTTCCTCCCACACTTCTTTTCATCTTTTCAAACACCGTGTTCCACAACAGAGTTGATGAGAATTAGTCCTTAGTTGAGCAATAATAATTTTGCCTCCAAGAAATATTGGCCCCTATGTACACTTTTTGTTGATGATTATGAGTGAGATTAAACTATTTAATATAGTACTTTTTCTTTCTCCCTAGCTTCTTCTCCGAAGTACGTTTGTGGAAATTATCCATAAAAAAAGTTTTTATCTCTTCATTGTTTGTTGGACACAAGCTCAAGCAAGTACCCCATTTACTAAACCATTTGTTATTTTACCACACCCAAGTCTTCTTTCTTTTGCACAATATTTCATTAAACAAAACCTTAGGTCATTTTCTCATTTTTTTTAATACCTTATGAGTCGCACCATAGAAAATGCTTCAATAGGAGCAACCTCTGTTTCACTAAAAATACAAGATAGCATATGGAACTGCACCTTTAATTTTGAATTTGTTTGTAGTCAAACACTTCCAATTTTTCTCAATTTGTTTCCATTGCATGTTAGATGTACTCCTGGCCCACAGTTCACCACCGTAGAGAATCACCAAAATCACTAAAACCCCAAGACTCTTTTTTAAAAGTGCATCACCAAATACTATTACACATGGAATATTAGACAAGGTAAAATATTTGGCATTTATATAATTACAATCACAGCATAGAAGAATCTAGGATATTGTATTTGTACATAGGGTATTGTAATTATAAGAGTGACAAAGCATGTAAGCGTGCCTCATTTTTCTTTCGCAGTGAGACACAGGAAGTATCCTTCATATTTTCATAGCTTTCAAAGGAGAACGATGGTGCTATTCACATTCCTTCTAGAGTAGTAGTGTGTAACATTGTTGTGAAGTTCAAGCCTTGAAATTCAGTGTTACCAATGTCAATGGTAGCGCTTGTTAAGGCCATTCCTTCAGATTTATTTATAGTCAACACCCAAGCCATATTAAGGGGGGTTTGTTTCTAGTTACTTCATTGTATGGGTTGTATTGGTACATATTTTGGTTGTGTTTTTTCCCATGGAGGTCCAATGTATTTATCAAATTCCATAAAAACATACGATGGTACATTTGGAGGGTTATGCCCTGGTGCATATACAATTTTCATGACTACTCCGAGAGCACCATTGATTAATCCTTCTTAGATCGATAAATTGCAAGACAACATAACTTGTTGGCCTACATAGAGAAATATCTATTTTTCCAATTGTTCATCATCTTGTTCGTGTGCTTCTAAGCCATTTGTGAATTCCCCAAAGGCTTCGTGCAATTGGCATATGCAATGATTCAATCATGGATTTGTTATGGATATCAATAAGAATGTTTGTTGCAAAGATGTGGATTGAAGTGTCAAATATTTGGCGTTTTTCACTGGACACAAATATGTTAGTTCTTGAATGAAGGAGGGTCCAATCATCTATTGTTGGTGTATCACTGTGAATGTTTGAAATCATCTGGTGGAAGCGACCCTGGGTGCTGAGAATTCCTTGTTGTTGAGACAATGTTTGTAAATTGATTACTGTGGTAATGTTTGTACATAAATTCCTCACTGGAGTTGCACTTGCATAAAGAGGTTTGTCTATTACTGGTGGAAGTTGACCCAAATACCCAACAAGAATTATTGAATGGTTACCAAATGAGCAGTGGTTTGTTTCTGGAAATGCCTCACAAAAATGACCCTCTATCTTCACAAACAATTTAGAGCTTATGAAACTCATCTCATTAATTAGAATGTACTGAATACCTTTCATTTCTTCTTGGAACATTAAAGGTTTCATGTCTTTGATAGGAATTCGAAGCCCTAAATGTATAGTGGTTGCATGTATGATAAATGTTGCAACACCAGTAAGGGCAAGAATAAGTATTGGCCTATGGCCAATTGTTGTTCTAGAAGATAGTGCATCTTTGATGTGGCTTATCAAGTATATGATTTTCTGATTCCTTTAGTTCCTTGGATGATCATCTTTAATGGATATTTTGGCACTGACGCTTGTGAATGTTTCATGACTATGTCCAATGAATGTTGTTGATTTGTAGATAGTGTGTTTTTGAAAGGACATAAGGGATCTTTTTGTTGTATGTATTCCCATTTCCTTCTATTGTAGTTGATGAATTTTTGTGAAACGTCAAATGTGTCTTTAGATACTTCTAGTTGATCCCATAGGTGGGAAGTGTCGATTCCTCAGAGGCGTAGCATGTCAAGAGAGCTGAATTGGATATTCGCTGCAGGGACCAATCTTGATAAATCTTGCCATTCATTCATCTCCATATCTGATTTCATATTAATATTTTTAGGCTCTTCCTCATATGGTTGGTCATCAAGAGTGATAATAGGGATGTTATTAGCATGCCATGCATGGTAGTCATTTCTTATACTCTCCCAATTAGCCAAAATAGCTTCTTCGGAAATACCCATGTCTTTAGAGAAAGAGAAAAAGGGTTTATATAAGAGTATTTCACCCCAATAGAAATCAACAAAGGTGTTAGAATCTGTGTTTGGTATTATAGTAAGAAGTGTCCATACATGGAAAATTGTGGGGATGTGCCTTTTTTTCACTTTCTGATATTTTCGTGCTTGGTAATATGTCGAATGTTTTGCAAGGTCAAGCACACAAATAACATCCATGAAAGTAGGACCAGTCAAATATGCATCGATGAAGTTAGGCCTAACAAGAAATCAGACAATTCATGATAGACTCGATGAAATATATGGCAACCAACAAATAGTTTTGTGAAGGTGTGGCTACATGTGACAAGGGGAAACTTTTGGAGCATATGGAAAGTTTCCTGGGCACTAATGTCGTAATCTACAATTGATTTTGAGTGAAAGTGTAAATAGGCATTTGAGGCAGGATCAGTTGGATGTGATGTAGTTTTAATTCTAGTTATGATATGGTGGTAGGTCTCAGATCTCCCTCTGCTTTTGAAGCGTATTTGGAAATGTATCTCAGAACCGCATGACAAGAGAGAATGGGATTGCAGTGTACATCTTCTCTCCATTTTTGAAGTATGTTAGGATTATGGATGTTCAGGCACTCGTCATTGTGTGTTGGATGATATATATTTTGGCCTGTTTCATCAATGTAGATTGACGATTCCAAGGGAACTTATACCTACATTCAAAGATAGACCCTTTTTTGTGTAGATATGTTTTGTTAGTGCATTTTGTATGTCTTTGAATTCTATTCAATATTTGATCAAAGTCTTAAATTGGATTGGTTGTAAATATCTCTTGTGTATCTAACAAGCAAGGGCCATCTTCAATGGATTTATGCGTAGCCACGTGTGTGCCATGGTCTCTTCTAGGATTCCAATTTGTAACACAATTATCAAAGAGACTCTTTGCATTATTGATTTGGTTTGGGTCTTCCCAATCCATTGTTTATGTGTTTGGATCATCAACAAGCCATAGGAAACCATGTATATGTGTAAAGTCTCGATGTTTCCATTCATACCTACAAAATGAATATGAAACTAGTAGTAGAAAGGATAAATTCTTGAGGTTAAGTAGAGGTATTTTGAAGTATTATAGTTTATGTACCTGTACCAATAGTCTATAGCATGCATATATTTTTGTATTATCTCTTCTTAGAATATTGAAAACCTTTTGTACCCCACTACTAGTGAAGCATTGGATCAACAATTTTCCCTCATGCATAAGTGAATGCAAGTCTAGACATTTTGTATCTGTTGCAATGAGAGTGAAAAACAATGTCAGGCATTGAAGTTTTGTGATCATTGTTGTTAGTTTAATCCTTCATATGGTCCAGTATGCTTTAGTCCCACGAAGGTGTGCTTTGAAACACATGATGTATTTTGGTATAGATTATCTGCAGGAAATTATTTGAGATGGGAACACAACTCTTCAATTGTGGTTGGTGTATTACGATCTTGCCTTCGCTTGACAAAGAAGGTAGTTGTTGCTTGACTTCAATGACACATAATCAAAGTATAGAGGTAATATATAAATTGAGGATGGCTATCGCACCTATTTTAATGGTATCTCATCAAGTGTACCACATAGCTATCAAGTGGGATGTTCTTCATGCATCGTTAGTGAGGAAGGGCATCACCAGTTGGTAAAAGAGTTGGAAATTCCATGTCAAATAGACCCTATGTTTTGTACTCATTGATTGGTGATAGAAATTTTTTTGGCCATGCAATAATATCTAGTGGAGCATTGTTTCTAGTATGAACAAATGCTTTTATTTTTTTCCATTTCTAGTTATGTATTAGGGCATGGTCTGTTATCTTTGTGGTATTTGACCTTGCGGTGTAAGAATTGTAGGTTTCTACAAACACAGAGTTGAGGTGAGAGGAGACATTGGTGCAAGTTTTTGGAAGAGATTCAGTCGAGTTTAGATCTAATTGGACATCATTGTAATATTTTTCATGTTACATATTATATAACAATGCATCCATGACATGAGATTTTGTGACATAACAATCATAACATTTTCCCTTTCCTCTAGGTCTCTTGACAAGCAAGATGTCAATATATGAAAGAAGACGTGGAAGGTGAGTTGTTATTTGGGAAATTGGTTGTGGGAAACTGATAGTATGGACACTATATTTGTATTGACCACCTCAACCATGCCTAACTTCCAATATGGGGCTAATTCGAGCAATGAGAATCTCCTCAACTTGAGTTTGTATTGATAGGACTTCGGGTTGGTTACCAAGAGCCATATTATTCCATTTGGAGAATCGATGGATATTTGTTTCTCTATGGCATTGATTAAAAATGTGTCCATCAGGAGTTGGTCGACAAAGAATGTCAAGATATGGTTCCATACATGTAGTACATGTATGTATGTTAGACAAAGCATCAATACATTTTCAAAAATATTTGGAAGCATTTGTATGGCTATAGTGTTTGAAAACATGTGTTGGTAAATCCATAAGAGGTGGTTCTTGTCCTGTGTGTGAAGTCTCTCTGGGTCTCTTAGTTTTTTTTTTCTCAACATATTTTATCCTAGGTTTTTCATTTTGTTGGTTCCTAGATGAAGATAGAGTTGTAGTAATCGGGTCTACATTTTTTCTAGTTGGAGTTCTATGATTCCATTTAGTTCCATTTTTTTGGTTTATTTATAGATAATGGATTAGATGTCAGTGCCAATTGTATAGGTTTTTGGTGGGAAGTGCGATTTGTGAAGGTGGTATGTGTAAAATAACTGATATCATGCCTTGTTGAAAGAGAACAAGCCTTTGTAATAATATTGAGATTTATGTACTTGTGGTATACGTTGTTGTGGTTTGGAAGAGGGGTCCATTTTTGGCCATTTGGAAAGAATTGATTTGAATTTTTTTTGGGTGATGTAAAGTGTCTTCATTTCCATCATATACCTCTATTTGATTTGTTTGAATTTTTTAATTTTCCACATTTTCACTTCATTAGATGACATTACCTATAAGAGAAACAAGGAACAAGTTGTAATTAGAACAAATAAATATTGATAACACATTTCATAGGTTTGATAACATTTTTTTTGTATGTGGATTTGAAAAATATTTAAAAAATTGTTAGATTTAATTTTAGAATATGTATAAATGAATGAGGAAGTTGGGATTTTTTTTTCCATAGAACTGCTATAATGGAGGAAAAAGGCTAAAGCATAGGGACTTTATGTAATGTGTATATAGAAAAGATTACAAAATTACATAATGTTGTTTAGAAGGAACAACGACACCACTTTACATTCACTATAGGTTTTTTCCATTGAAATGATACAATGGATGAAAGAGCCTTGAACCATAAACAATTTAAGTAATATATGTGTGTGTGTGTGTGGAAAAGAGTACAAAAATTATAAAATGTTGTTTGGAAGAAACAACTAGACCACTTTCCATTCACTATTTAGTCAATAATCCCGGGATGGGGATTTCATCTTTTGGCTTTGGTAAGTGTTCCATTTTATCACATGAAAGGACAATGCATTTGATTTGTTTTTCATTAGCAAATGTTTCTTCATGCACTAATAGTTTGAACAAGTAATTGTTAAAGAACAACTTGGCAAAAATTTCTGTGATTTTTTTATTATTCCCCTCATAGCCATATTCAGATAACTTCTCATCAGGAACGCCTATAAGTTTTTCTACAGCTTCTTGAAATGCAGTAACATTAATTTTTATTGTTTGGTCTTCAATGATGAATTGGAAAATGTACCTATACTCACATTCAAAGGCATGTTGATTGAATACATTCAACAATTCCAAACACCATCCTCAATAGGTGTGAGGTTTTTTTTGCACGTCTGATATTTAAACGTAAGTGGGCATGCAGTGTACCAACAATTGCTTTCATTTATGGAAGAAATAGTTTCCTCAACCAAAATGAATGTAGGGTTTGGACCTTTTCCAATCCCCTCATTTTCTATGTCTACCAAGCGATTTTGAGTGGAAGGGTGCTTGCCTAAAGCTCCATGTGTGGACAATGAGTGTCAAGTAGAATTTGTCAATGGATTCTCGAACCAGGTTTTCAAATCTTGTGCTTCTTTGAAAATAGGATTGATGGAAATTTGGGATGTGAAAGTTGTAGTTATTGATATCCTATTAAATTCAGTTGCTTTTCCAACCTTGAGAGAGATAATTGGAAAGCTATTTGAGATAGAATATTGTTCAAGGTTATTTTTGTTACATAATACTGCCCATACTGTGAGATCTATGTTATAACCTAACATGTCGTTTAGTTGGAGAGTTATCTTATGCGTCTCTAGTCCATTATTTCTCATGATGGTTACTAAAGGGCTAATGTAAATAGTAATTCCAATAATATCTACTATACCAATGTTGGCTAAAGATGGTACCTTATTAATAGGAGTGAATAAAAAGTTGTGGATTGTTATTGAATGCTCATCCTCAAAATAAGATTCTATGGTCGAGTGTTGAAATTTGCAACAAAAAATATTGAAAATGACAATAAGAAGAGGCTTCTAATTTATTTTTCCCTTAATTAAATTAGAAGAAAATTGTAATTCCACCTCACATAACAACTTGTGCGAGTTAACTAAGTCAAGAAGACTTGGTTAGCTTAGTCAATTCGAGTTGAGGGTCAAACTAGAGGCATATAGAGTTATCCCTAAGTTTTAGGGGGTCTAGTTACAGTTTATTTTGAGTTGTAATTATCTAACTTAATTATTTGAGTTAAAATAAGTTTAACTAGTTATAACTGATGGAGGAACTAGTGATAGGTCTAATGAATTAAATCTAATTTAATTCACATGCCATGACCTCTCCTTACCCAGCAAGCCTCCGGACTTGGTCATCAGGCGGAGGGGAGTTGTACATAACTCCCCTCCACCCAATGGCCAGGCCCCAAGGTCAGCTAGGTGGAGAAGTCGATTACCAAAATCAACTTCCCTGCTGAGCTGGCCTCAGGGAGGACGAAATTAATTAATTAATTTTTATTTTTTTATTTTTATAATTTAAATTATCTTATTAATTTAATTTTTTTTATAATTTTGTTTTAAATTTTTATTTAATTTTTTAAATTGAATTTTTATTTAATTTTTTATTTTTTATTGTTTCAACTTTTTTTTTCTTTTCATAATTTATGATTTTTTTGTTTTTTTTAATACTTTTAAGATAATTTTTTGTTTTTGTTATTATTATTATTATTTATTTTTTATTGTATTTTTGTAATTATTATTTTTAATTATTTTTAAATATGTTTTTTGTTTTTAATTTTTTTCAATTTTCGTTTTTTTGTTATTTAATAATTTTTTTTTAATTATTAATTTCAATATTTTGAATTATTTTTTATAATTTTTTTTAATGCTTTTTTGTTTTATTTTGTTTATCTCATCAATATTGTTTTTTTTTTCATTTTTTAAATCCTTTTCTTAAATTGTGTTTTTTTTTAATGTTTTCTTTTATTTTAAATTTAGTTTTTATGTTTTTATTTTTATTTAGATCTTTAGTTAATTTTTTTTTGTTTTTTTTTCTAATTTTTTATGTTTTATTTTTATTTTTTTCATATATTTTTTATATTGTATTTTTTTTGTCTTGTTTTTTTAATTTTTTAATGTTAATATATATATTTTTATTTACTTGTTATTATAATATTTTAATTTTCTGTGTTTTTTTTTTAGTTTTTTTATTTTTTCAATATATTTGATTGGTTATATATGTCAAAATAAAAAATATGTAGAGGAAATAAGTCTAAGAGAACAATTTTTTGTTGATGGTGTATTTTCTTAGTTGTGGATAGGATTTTTCTTTTTGCATGATCTTTAATATGTTTATTAGATTGGATTTATTAAATTCAAAAGAAATATAATTTTAATATTAAATTATTATTATTATTATTATTATTATATATGAAAATAAAATTAAAATATATATATTTCTCAATAATGAAATATAGGTTTTAAAAAACAATTTGCATATTTCAAAATCTTAAAATTATTTAAAAATAAAATATTTACACAAATTTGTTTTGGAAAGTTGTTCATTCATCATAACTGAAGTGTTTTCTATCCGGTGATTTCAATACATTATATAAAAAAGCATTATATTTAATAAATTGTTATTAATATGATAAACTTAAAATAAAAATAAATTAATATAATAAGTTGTCTTACGCTAAGATTTGAAAAAAGATATACTTTTAACCTTTAAAATTAAAATTACTCTTGGAATAATAAATCCTTCATTTACTTCATTTAAAAAAAAAATCTTTAGTCATATAATTATTCCATAACTTCATGGTTCAAATATGTTAAAAACTTAATATTTTTGAATCCGTGGTTGGAAACTTGTTAGAATATTAAGGTCTTTCTGAGCTATGTATTTTATCTTTAATGTTATGGTTGAAAATAATTACAATTTTAGGGTTTTTTGGAGTCCAGATATTTTATCTTTAACTAGATGGATGAAAATTGTTGGAAATTATAAGGCATTGAGACATGATATTTTAATCTTTAACATCATGTATCAAAATTGTTGAAAATTTATGATTATTCAAAGTCCTAATATTTTATCATTAATCTCGTTGTTAAAAAGTGTCAAAATTGTGACCTGGTTTTTTTTTGTTATTCGAACATCAACACTTGTTGTTTCGAGGGTGTTTTTTCAATCTTTTTTTCAAAGAAAAAAATGGTTTTTAGCATAATTTAAAAAAATGTTCAAATTTTACCCTAAAAAAAAAAGTGTGTTCTCGAATACACACTTTTTGTCTTTAGGGTGTTTTTTCATGTTTTTTTGACCTTTTTTTGAGCTAGAGTTCTCCTTTTGAGGTAATAGTTCTTGTTTCATCGGTAACTTTGTTATGTTGCAAAATGGAAAAAAATAGAAACATTTTTTGTCATTCATGGAAACAAATGGTTTTAGTCTTCATACAATCAAAACTAACAACTAACTTTGGCTTTGTGCTAGATCACTTTTGGACAAATTTTTCAATTGCAAGAATTATATTTTATGTCTTTGATGTTTATGAGACATACCATCATGCCATTTACCTTACAATCCAAATGATATTAGTTTTAATAGATACTGAGGTTACAAATCTATTTCTTGTTATCATTTCTAACAACATTTTTAAATACATAAACTTTTATCTATGTGATAGGTTCCTTAATAGTTAGATTCTTGTTACCTATGAACTCATCATTATTTAATACAAACTATATAATGGTTAGTGGTTTATATGGAATCAAACATGTTTTCCAATAAAATATATTGCATTTATGTATTTTTACCTATATGGATGATAAATGTGCATTGAAGAACATGAAATCTTGTGGTACAATGCTTTCAATAATGTGCCAAGGTAACTAGTTTTTGTCTCTTTCCTAACCATAGTTTTTATTCTAGTATTATGCATATTGTAGACTTGCTCCCCTTTGATAAGCGCAATATTGATTTGAAATATTTTTTTGCATTAACCATGATTCCAATTCATCGAGATAGATCATTAATTCAATTGTCTTTTTCCAAGACAACAAACTCCAACATACTCCAAAATAGCAATATGGAGGCTTACAACACATCAACTGTCAACTCTGAGATTACATATCAACAAACAATGCTAGAACATGACACAAAATGGTCATATTTCACTTCGATTTAAGTTTCATTTTTTTTAAAAGTGGTTATTTTTCTAGGAAATTGCATTCCTCTTTAACAAACAAATTTCTTTTCAAATATGAAAATGTAAGAAAATGAAACCACAACCCCGCTCAATTATCCATAACTCATCTAGATGCCTCACAAATGTTTTTGAAGATGATTTAATTGAAGTATATGGCCCAAGCCTAAACAAAAATTCAAATTCATCTTTAAAGAGCCAATTACGTCATGTTGATCGTACTCACAAAGATGGGAAAATGAAAATAACAATAAACATAAATAGTAATTTAATAAAATGTTTTAACAATTTTTTTAAACTAGGAAATAATTTGTGTATCAAATCTTTGCAATCAGAACCAAAGGAATATATGAGAGAGGTGATTCCTATTATTTCATTCTCTTCTAGAAAGTATGATAGTCGAAAAGATACCACAAGTTTGCAAAAGCCACAGATTGGCATAAGATAGCATGATACAAGGGATCATTATGTCACCTAACACATATCCAATTGGTTATGTGGCAACAATAGTCATAGGCTACCAAAAAAACAACATGCTTCTTGAACTTACTATCAAAGATAATGAAACAATAAATAATATTGTAATTGTAAATTTGATATTGCAATGAAAAATTTTCTTATTTTTTCACATAAATTAAAAAAACAGATATTCTATTGCATTTCTTAGTTTTATGTCTACTCATTCATTAACATGCATGCATACAGTTGCAGCTTAATGAAATACATAGAGGACAATTTCTGAAAATACAATATGAGCTATAATATAAAATCACACCACTATACATTTTCAAAAACATTGTAAGAATTGTTCCAGGACAAGTTCAGATACTATGTCCTTCTGCAACAAGATTTATTGACACTTTCAACGATGAATTTTCCAAGGAACACTTTTTATCTTTTGTTGAATAAAAATCACACGTGTTTTCTCAACCTTTTTCCCTTTTAACTAGAATATGTTTCGTGTTTTTTGTGCCAAAAGTTATATCTTTATTTTGGAAGATATTTTGGGTTGATAGATCCCATTGACCTTTAAAATAGGTACAAGGTGCATTATGGCCCAAAAATGTGTTTTCTCTGCCATTTGAAAAAATATGCTGCAGTTGCAAACAACCTATGCTTTCGCTTTCATCTGAATATGCAATTTGTAAAGAAAATACAATATGCAGCTAGAAAGATAATGTTGACTACATATTAGACATCAATAATGGAAAAATAGAATTCATGTTGCAAATTCCAGAAATAGAATAATATTATCCACATATTTCTACAACAATCTTTGAATGATATGGAGATAACATTTTATTAATAATTTTCGACTTACGCGAGCTTTGTGTCAAAGGGATTTTGGCTCTGACAGTTGACAACATTTTTTATTCTATTGAACCATTGTAATCAACATTAATCTCCAGTAGTGATAATAGATGTAAACATTCTAGTATATATATATATATATATATATAGTAAGTAGTTTTTTCTCTATTGAGTATTTTTTAGGAAAAAAAAATCTAATTTTCTTGGAAGATAATGCTGGTTCACTAATCCCCCAAATGTGGGGGACATGCCCCGAATGTGCGAGGAAAGATCCTCCCATGCTCATACTAACGACGCCCTACAAACCCTACTCTAACCTGATGCAGACACTCAATTCGTTAATCATTCATAAAGGAACTCTGTTGCACTTGACCTCTTGCCATAATTTGCATCACACAGAACCTCACTTGGACTATCCTTCATCAAATCTGCAGGCATGCCACAATCCTTCACCGCATCTACGTTCGTGCCACAGGTCTTCAAATGGCATTAAAGCTCCCCATTCCGCTATCTCTCTACTGCTCCACTTGGACTCTAGTTCCATTTATGTTTATTCCCTAGCCAACTCGTCATAGTTCTAGCTCCCCTACGCACTCTCCTTACTGCGCACTCCCCCTAACCCGTGCCCCTTGTTAAATGCCCTCTTGCAACATGCTCCTACTACCGTGATCCTTCATATTGTGTGCCCCCTGCAATGAGCCTCCTGACTGAGCACCTCCCTACTAAAAGCCCCCCCTCCTATTCCCCTCCCCATTGTGCACTATCTATGGTGTGCTCCCCCGCTACACGTCCCCCTATTGTGTGACCCCCTCTTGCGCGCCCCCCCTCTGCGCACCTATGTGTCGCATTCTCTTGTTGAGCATCTCCCTGCTCTGGTCCGAGCTTAACTTCTTCTGCTCATCAGCTTCCCCATGCCCTTGCAACAACGTCAAAATCCCACCAGGGGCAGCTAAAGAGGCATGTTCTCAGGGCATGATCACCGTGGTCAAGATCAGCGTCTTGAATCCATCGAAGTTTCCTCTACAGGAAGCCATGAAAGGTAGGTCGTTCAAATTCCTGAATGCAATCAGGAAGAGATTGTCTTAACTCTGGAGAAATAGAGGGGTAGAAGAGGCCCCAAGAAGTCTACCATAGTGCTCTCTAAGTTTCCCACTCCACGGAAAATTGAGATGCTCCTTATTCACGCACCAGCAGAGGAGGAGACATGCGTCTGGATCATGGATTTGAATGGAGTCTAGACCAGATTTTTATATGCGGAGTACCCTGCTGCTCCAATCATCCGTGCAACCCCCCTAAAGCCACCACACGAGCCAACAGCTGAGGAGGAGGCCATTGCTCGTGAATATGGATGCCTCATCGAGGATGAGGACCCTGCTAGGCACACCATGACTGCGTAGTAGCTGAGTTCGTATCTGTGTTTTTTCAACTCACTACATACTATAGCTATTTTGATTTTATAGGTGTTATGGAAAATTTTGTAAAACATGACTGTTTTATCCTGTTAAGCAGTTGGTTTCCTCCTAGGAAGCAGCCCCAAACCTTTTCTATTTTTAAAACTACCAAGGCTGGGATTGGCTAAGCACTGCTTGCCATCTCAGCCCACTTCTTATGTAAATTTTCTTTTATGATCTAATATAGCTTAGCCTAACTTACAAAAAAAAATGTTGGTTCACTAATATATTTATGTGCTTTTCTCTTGTTCCATGTTTTTATGAATACATTGGTAAAAAATGTGCTTTCATCTCACCTAATGGTTGATTACACAACAATGTTACAAGTGATTTCAATTTCCCAACTACCTTTTTTCCTTTACATTTTCTTGAAACAAAGCTCATAATGCTAGAAAATGTTTCATGGAGTCTACTATGCGAACAAAAAAAACAACTTTTTGATACTTCTTTGTTGCATGGGAAAAAACTACTGCTATATATGTTGCAAAAAACATTTAAGTGATAAGAACTTTATTGATAACTTCAGTGTTAAACCCTGCAATAGCGTATTGCTTTTATTGTTAATATATTTGTCTTTCTGGAATTTCCAACAATGTGTTGTGTATTATCTTGACCATAGCACCTGTAGTTTGTTCCATTATATTTTTATTGAACCTTAATTTGATATGTAATTATGAAATTGTTTCTTGATTTTGTATCATGATTCATTGTTATTTTAGCCAAAATAATTGTTTTTGATGTAGTTTGATTTTTTTGTTGTAATAAACATGTTTTCCTAAAAGATGGTTAACTATTATGGTATATGATAGGACATATGTCCTATAATGAATATCAAGAAATTTTCAATATTAATATTGTGGACATTGATAGCACTACAAACTTGTTTCCCTCTGAAAAATCAATATTTGTTTTCATTAAGAAATTTTAGATAATGTGAAAGACAAAAATTACCTAATGAGTACAAATAATTTAAGAGTTAATATTCGTTTGGAAAACTCGTAATCCAAAACTTATTTCAATATTTTTTGTTCAATTTATGTTGAAACATGGATGGAACTCTTTGTATTATCTCATTTTCTCATAATTGTAGCCTATAATCACATGAAAATCATGATTAATTAAAGCCTTGTTTTTCATCCAATGGAAAGGAATCAAAATAATATGCATAAAACGAGCATCAAACTTGGGCTGATTTTTTTAGCAAAAAGTAAAATTTTCTTCTTTAAATAACTCTTTCCATAAATTAAGGGATATTTGATTTTTTATATTAAAATCATTACTCTGGAAAATTGCACTATGGTTATACATATAAGTCTTCAAATGCTAAATAAAGAACACAAAATTATGTTGGACCATTTAAATGCATGCTAGAAAAAATAGAGTTTTGTAGATAGGAAAAAGCCTCATATTCAATGATAAGCATAGGTATGGATGGATTAAATATAATATTATATATACAAGTCAGCATCGATGGAAGGACTTGATTGAGACGTATGACTCCAAAAGGACTTGTTAACACTGACAAAATTTATTGTTTCATTATATGGTAGGAAGGCGCTTCCCTCAATCCAACTATGGGTTATATAATCGAACTACGAGGATTTCTCCGTTAAACAAAAATAATTGGATTTATTCATATTTTATATAATAACCACTATGCAATATATTCCAAATAGGAGAGATGAATCCTTTTTAAATCAACTTAAATTCAAGCTTATATATATATATATATATATATAGAGAGAGAGAGAGAGAGAGAGAGAGATGAATCCTTTTTAAATCAACTTAAATTCAAGCTTATATATATATATATATATAAGTGCACAAAGGAACTACAATAGAGAACCCACGGGAACATTCCTCTTACCTTTGTCTTAACCGCATGCTATACTTTAGCTCACAAACCCTTTTCATTGTCAATGTCCCTTTCAATAGCTTATTTTTTTTGGTGCAATAATAATCTTAGAACCCTAGACCCCAACGTTTTAATTGAAATACACATGTAGGCATTAATGAATAGGATTGATTGAATTGTGTGACTTTAAAACCTGCCGATGTTGGAAAAATTTATTGTGGCATCATATGGCAGGAAGGGCATCTTCTCAAATCAACTATGGCTTATATAATCCATGTCAAAGGGTTTCTTCATTAAAAAAACCACCAGATTAAAGTTTGTGTTATATAATCACCACACGACCCAATTATATAATATATGTCAAATGTGAGGGACAAGTCCTTTTTAAAAATGACCGGGTTCAAGCATACATATACATATACATATACATATACATATACATATACATATACATATACATATACATATACATATACATATACATATACATATACATATACATATACATATACATATACATATATATATACATATATATATATATATATATATACATATATATATATATATATATATATATATGAAAACCCAGTCCCCAAACCATGAGGTTTTTAAACCAAGTCACTTGTGCCTTGTTCCAAAATTTCCAAGGTAAAATCCTTTGGGGAAGAAATATTTCCTTCTTTCTCTACCAATGTACTCATTATTGCAGTGTTTCTAAATTTTTTCAAATCCTTCCTTGACAGATCACCCTAATGCTTAGAGGTACATGTCAGTCAAGTATTTTAAATTACATGTGATCTTGGTGCCTTAAAATTCCATGTGATCCTAGTGTTTAAAAGACCAGCCTCGTTTGGAAACTCCAGGGGGGGATTCTTTTGAGAAATTTTTCTCTTGATGGAAATCCTCCAAAATAAATTTGGATTTGTTCCCCAACTGCCATTGATTAACAAACTTCCGTCGTTTTCAAAGGAAATCTAAGTCTTGGGTTTAATTTGTTCTTATTTTAGTGTTGCAATATTTAACAGAACAACCCAATGTGCATTAAACCAACCTTGCAAGACTTGTGAAACAGATTTGTAACACTTTTGATAGATTCATGCTCCTCCTTATCAAGATGCCTCCCAATATTTGGATTATTGATCACACAATTCGATCAATGATCAACCATCATCATCGATTCAACTTATAAATGAAATATTTGGATATTAATGGGGTAGTTTTATAGGTTGTTTGAATGCTTTATTAAGTGCATGGTATGATTATGTGCTTGTAATATTTCATGAAGGAATCCAGGCATGTTTTAATACGGTTGTACTAACACAATATGTGTTGAGACAATTGATATGCACTTGAGTGCAAGTGGGTGCTAGTTTTAATATTATGACTATGATTGTGAGATTATTGTAGACTATGACTTGGCTATTAGTATTAGTAAAGTATAAATTCAAATTAATAGACATGATGTCTTGATGTTTGGAAGATGTGACTGACATGTGTGAGCAGTTGCAGGGCAACGTGTTTGGTATTAGCATGGAAAGGTAATAGTTTATTTTCTATATAGATAAAAATAGAGTGATGTGATAACATATAATAAGACTCAATTGTAGCAAGATAAAAAGGTAAAAGAAAATAATTGGGTGAAAATTCCTTTGGCTATGTTTGGAAATCACAATTCCAAATGAATGAGTTCTTTACATGAATACAAAAGTTTTCTTAACCTTAATTTTCACTGCCATAATGTGGATATGTGTTAAATTCATGAATATGTATTTGACGGATTATTATCTTAAGGTTGATATTTGAGATAAGAGGTTGAGTTATAATCTTGCATAGGCATGAATAAAAGCATGAGCTAATGTTGTGTGACATAAGGAATGAAATGGAAAAAGAGATGTCCATAGATCTTGAAGAAGGCTTGGGATGAGCTTTCACTCATGAACCCTTGGAAGCACTGGGAAATCATGGGGTTTGAGTCATGGCCTCTGTTGGATATCTTTTGATTTCTATGAGTTGTGATTTGTTTGTGTTTGATTTGCGGTTTTGATTATGTTTGGTGCATGGCCATGCCAATTTGTTTTTGGTGATGTATTGTTGTTGGTTTTCCTTTTTTTTTTTGTCTTTTATGTTTCGAGGGTCTTGGGAATTGGTTGGGAAAGAGGAAATTTAATGGAGAACGAGAAAATATTTGTGGTAAAAAATAGGTAATGAAAGACCTAGATGAACCTCGGTGCATGTATAAGGGCAACTGAAGGCAAGAATATGACAACGAGATGGACTAGTTGGGTCCATTGGGGTAAATGGACGGTGGCAGGACAATCATGAGAACGGTAATAGGAAAGATAAAGTAAATGGACTTAAGTTAATATATGCCTTGACTAAGTTAGGAATCGTTGTTCTTAGTGGTGTGTATTTTGTGCACGGACAAAGAGAGTTATCTTAACCTAGACCTTATGATATCTGATTATTATTTTGTGATCATAATTATGTGATATCTGTATACATATACATGTATGTATGTATGTCATTGTGTGACAGGGTTATCAAGGATCATACTTGTGGAGAAATGATTGCTTATGTGCAGGTTATGATGAGGGATACATCAGCGAAGTGAAAGAAATGTGATTTGTGGCATGATGGGACAAGAATTTATAAGACACTAAAATCAAGGTTTCTTGGTAAGCACAGTGTGGTATTAGGATGTGCAGTACTAATGTTGTGTACATGTATCATATGCCCTATTGTTTGGTGTTGTGTGCATTTTGCATATATAGTGTTGTGTGCATGTTTCATAGGAAGTACTATGTACATATAATGTTGTGTACATGTTTCATATGTGGTGCTGGTACAGATGGTTCTATGTACCTGTCGTATATGGAGTGCTATGTACATATGGTGTTGGGTACATATGGCGATATGTGCATGTTTTATTTGCAGTGTTATGTACAGATGGTGTTGTGTACATGTTATATATAAAGTGTTGTGTACAGTGTTGTGTACATGTTGTTTACATGTTATATATGAAGTGTTGTGTACATGTTGTGCAGGTGGTGTTTTGTACATGTGGTATTATGTACACGTTGCGCAGGTGGTGTTGTGTACATGTGATTATGTATACATTGTAAGAACCAGTCCAAGACAATTTCATACTATGTCCTTTTGCAACAAGATTTATTGACACTCTCAATGATGTATTTTCCAAGGCACACTTTTTCTCTTTTGTTGAATAAAAAACACAAGTTTTTTCTCAACTTTTTTCCCTTTTAATTAGAATATGTTTCATGTTTTCATGCAAAAAATTATATCATTCTTTTGGAAAAAAATTTTGGCTGATAGATCCCATTGACCTTTGATATAGGTACAAGGTCCATTAAGGCCAAAAAATGTGTTTTCTACACCATTTCAAAAATGTGTTGCAATTGCTAACAATCTATGCTTCTGCTTTCATCTGAATGTGCAATTTGTAAAAAATACAATATGTAGCTACAAACATAATGTTGACTGCATATTGGACACCGATGATGGAAAAATAGAATGCATATTGCAAATTCCACAACTATAAATATATTTTCCACCAATTTCTACAACAATCTTTGAACAATATAGAGATAACATTTCATCGACAATTTTCCACTTACACGGGCTTTGTTTCAAAGGGATTTTTTCTCTGACAGTTGACAACATTGTTGATGTTATTGAACCATTGTAATCAACATTAATCTCTAGTAATGACATTAGATGTAAAAATTCTAGTATAAATATACCTATTGGTAATATATGTGTGTGTGTGTGTGCGTGTGTAATAGTTTTTTTCTATTGATTCTTTTTTGAAGAAAAAAAAGTAATTTATTTCTTCGATGATAATGTTCACTAATATATTTATGTTATTTTCTCTTGTTCAAGGTTTTGATGAATATATGAGTCAAATATGTGCTTTCAATTAACCTAGTGGTTGACTACACAATAATGTTACTGATTATTGCAATTTCCCAACTACTTTTTGTCCTTTGGATTTTCTTGAAACAAAGCTCATAATGGCAGAAATTTTTTCATGGAGTCTACTATGGCAACAAAAAAAACTATTTTTGATACTTTTTTGTTGTAGGGAAAAAACTACTGCTATATATCTTTAAAAAAAACATTTAAGTGACAAGATCTTTATTGATAACTTCAATGTTAAACCCTGTAATAGCTTATTATTTTTTTGTGAATTTTTTTGTCTTTTTGGAATAACCAACATTGTACTATGTATTATCTTGACCATACCACCTATAGCCTGTTCCATTATATGGTTATTGAACCTTAATTTGATATGTAATTGGAAATTGTTTCTTTATTTTGTACCATAATTCATTGTTATTTTAGCCCAAATTCTGGTGGTTGATGTACTTTGATTTTGTAGTTATAATAAACATGTTTTCCTAAAAGATGGTTAACTATTATGGTAAACGATAAGACATCTATCCTACAGTGATTATCAAGAAATGTTCAATATTAATATTTTGGACATTGATAACATCACAATTTTTTTTCACTCTGAAAACTCAATATTTGTTTTCGTTAAGAAATTTAGATAATGTGAAAGACAAAAATTACCTACTGAGTGCAAATAATTTAAGAGTTAATCTTCATTTGGAAAACTGGTAATCCTAAATTTCTTTCAATATTTTGTGTTCGATTTATGTTGAAACATGGATGCAACTCTTTGTATTATCTCATTTGCTCATAATTGTAGCCTATAATCACATGAAAATCATGATTAATTAAATTTTGAAAATGGAAACAAGAAATCTTGAAAATGGCACCTAGAAAGATTCTAATTTAATTTTCCCTTAAATTAAATTAGAAGAAAATTGTAATTCCACTTCACATGACAATTGTATGAGTTGACTAAGTTAGTTTTACTTGGTTTAGTTAATTCAAGTTGAGGGCCTAACTTGAGTCATGTAGAGCGGATCCTAAATTTTAGGAGCCTAGGTTGAGTTTAATTTGAATTGTAATAATTAATTTAGTTAAAAACTATGTTAAATTTAGTTAAAATAGTTCCAACAGTTGGAGGAACTAGTGAGAGGTATAGTAGTGAGTTATGCACTCTATGATCAATCATTTAACAAATGATTTAGCCATAAATAACTCATGCATGACAAAATTGAGAGTTACCCAGTTGAGATTAGAGTTCAAGGGAAGCATATTATCAGTTATATAATCATCCAAATTGTACAGGTGGTGCATGCAGTCAGAGGAAGGCCCTAGATGGATTGCGCAATATTGGATGAGGATTTCCCTAATTAATAGGGGCTAATTACCCAAGGAAACAACACAAGGAATTAGGAGCTTGGAAGGCTAGGAAATTGGCTAAGTGTTGGCGAGATTCTGTCTAGGAAACAATGAGACAGATAGAGATAGTGCATACGTTTCTCAGAAAAGAATTTTAATCTTCTCATATTTTCTAAATAATGCAATATATAGATAACAAGGTTTTTAGTTGTGGCTTTCCCAAGGTAATCATTGTGTAATGTGTTGATTGAATTCTTTCTCTTGTATGCTTTGTCATTTCATGATCATTTAAATTGGTTTCGGCAATTGGTAGAGTAGATTCAATTCTATTGTCTTAGCAAATTACAATTAGAAGTTTCAATCTACCTGGATTTTGTATATCAAAGTTTTATTTTTAATCCAATGGAAAGGATTCAAAATATTATATATAAAACGACCATCAAACTTGGGCGAATTTTTTGAGTAATAGGTAATTGTTTCGTCTTTAAATAACTCTTTGCATAAATTAGGCAATATTTTATTTTATTTATATAGAAATCATTACTCTCGAAAATTGCAATGTGGTTATACATATAAGTCTTCAAATTCTAAATTAAGAATGCAAAAGTATGTTGGATCATTTAAATGCATGCTAGAATAGAGAGAGTTTTGTAGATAGGAAAAAGCTTGATATTCAATGATAAGCGTACATATGGATGGATTAGATAATTCATATATACAAGTAGGCATGGGTGGAAGTAATTGATTGAGAAGTATGATTCCATAAGTACCTGTTAACACTCACAAAATTTATTGTTCTATTATATGGAAGGAAGGTGCTTTCCTCAATCCAACTATGGGTTCTATAATCTAACTATGATATGTAAGAACCAAAAAACCCAACTATGTAATATATTCCAAAGAGGAGGGATGAATCCTTTTTAAATCCACCAAGTTCAAGATTGTATATATATAAGTGCATGAAGGAACTACAATAGAGAACCCACGAGAATATTCCTCTTATATTTTTATTAACCATAGGATATACTTCAGCTCACAACCCCTTTTATTTGTTAAGGCCCCTTTCAATAGCTTGTGTTTGTGGGCACAACCACACTCTCAGAACCCCAGACCCCAACCTTTTAATTGAAATACACATGTAGGCATCAATGAATGGGATTGATTGAGTTGTGTGACTTAAAAACATGTCGATTTCGGGAAAATTTACTGTGGCATCATATGGCAGGAAGACAATCCTCTCAACCTATCTATGGCTTATATAATCCAAGTCAAAGGGTTTCTTCATTAAATAAAAACCACCAGATCAAAGTTTGAGTTATATAATTACCACACGACCCAATTATATAATATATTTCAAAGGTGAGGGACACATCCTTTTTTAAAATCGCCATGTTTAAGCCCATATACATCTACAGATATGCACATCTACATCTATATATATATATATATATATATATATATATATATATATATATATATATATATATATGCACGCAGAGGGGTTTGAATAGAGAACCCAGGAGAAAATTCATCTTACCTTTGTCTTAATTGTAGCATAAACTTTAGGTTGCAACCCAAATTATTTTTCAAACTCCCTTTCAATAGCGGTTGTCTCTCTGGTTATAGACATAATATATGAACCCCACACCACAACCTTTTTATATTGTACATGCTTTCAAAAAAGGTAGGAAAAAAACTCTAGGGGACAGAGATTCTCCTCTATCAATCGCTCAATTGTCTTATGTTTACATCAAATGACAACCGAAGTCCCCAAACCACGAGGTTTTTATACCGAGTCACTTATGCCTTGTTCCAAAATTTCTAGGGTTAAATATTCTCAGGAAGAGATATTTCCTTCTTTATCTACCAGTGTACTCATTATCCCAATGTTTCTAAAGTCTGTCAAATCCTTCCTTGGCAGATCACCCTAACGCTTAAAGGTACATGTCAATCTAGTATTTTAAATGAATGTGACCTTGGTGCCTTAAAATTCCATATGATCCCAATGTTTAAAAGGACATCCTTGTTTGGAAACTCCAAGGGGAGATTATTTTGAGAAATTTGTATCTTGATGGAAATCCTCCAAAAGAACTTTGGATTTTTTCCCCAACCACCATTAATTAATGAACTTCCATCTTTTTCAAAGGAAATCTAAGTCTCGAGTTTAATTTTTTCTTAGTGTAGTGTTGCAATATTTAACACAACAACCTAGTGTGCATTCAATCATCCTTGCAAAACTTGTGCAACACCTTTGTAACACTTACAATAGATTCACGATCCTCCTTATCAAGATGCCTCCCAATATTTGGATTAATGATCACACAATTATATCAAAGATCAAAAATAATTATCGTTACAACTTATAAAGGGAATTTTTGTCCTATTCAAAGGATTTGCAAATTTCTACACTCCATTCATGCACATATCCTCGAATTTCTCTCTCTTTTGAGCTTTAATCTCGCCCAACCTACATCAACCTCATGTTCAATGCAAATTACAAGAATAACACAAACAAATGCTATTTGCAATAATGAACAAGTTTCTTAGAATTGCTTAATCATTTGAACTAGAGTGCTCTCTTATTACAAAATAATTTCCATAATCCCATTTGAAATAGTTTCTTATTATACATTGAATCATCCCTTTTTGGCCCTTTTGATCATACTTGGCATTCACGCTTACTATTCTCTACTTGCCTCTCCAATATCTCCCCAAGTTCTGTAGCTGACCTTGGACTTACAAATTATACAAAAGGAGCTCGAACTAGAATTAGTTCAAATACAATATTCTCTTAACTAATAATCCCTAGGTCCACAAAGTACTCGAGATATCACTTTAGGATCCCTCCAAATCCTGAAAAACTCTCAACATCCAGTATCATAAAAATATTTAATTAAACCCATTACAATAATATAATATTTATAATATTTTCTAAAAACATAGAAAATTGAGTCAATTAATATGTTCTAGATCTGCGGAATCCTTGAGAGATCACTTTACGATGTCTCCAAATCATCACAACTCTCAATATCCATTACCATAAGCAGATATAATTACACACTAATTATAATAATACATTACTTTCTAGAATTTCCCTTAAAAAATAGAAAATCACAAATAATTAATAATTAGGGAATCAAATCCCTTAGTAAATGAAAGACCCATAGATCTAGTCAAAATTTCTTCTTTGAATTTGTAGGTGAGATGCTTCTGCATTACCTAATATACAAGGTGTAAAAGACAACCTTTGGATCGCTAGTGGCAAAAATGCTTTGGGTCTTGACATACACAAGTTGGCATGGTATTGTTGCATGTGTAACCACAATATAATTATGATGTATTAAACTCTATGCAGATTAGAGTTACTTTATATATAAAATATATATTAATAGTTAAAAATAATAATTTCTCTATGGTTTTTTAATATTATATTATTATGTCATATCATTTTATTAGTATTTAGCTCTTTATTTTTATGGGGAATTTTTTCTCTATTTTATGAGTTGGTATTAGTATTTAACTTTGTATTTTTAATGGGAATTTTTTTTCTATATTTTATATTTGTTGGTGTAATAGAAGTTATGATGTATAAATGACTCAAGCTTGGTTTCTACTTGTTATTTTATTAGTATTTACTTTATTATTTCTTCTAAATTTGTTTGGTTAAACTGATTAAAATGACATTGCAACTAATTGGTAATAAAATATCAATTATCATTCCACATTATTGTTGTTGTATATTTTAATTTATCCACTTTAAAAAATGAATTATTTTTCATTTAGATATATTGATAAAAATATTTATATATTTTAAGAAATAATTAGCTAATGAAAAGTATGTAGTAGTAATCTTAAATGCATAATTTAAAAGGCAATAATGAACAATTAAAGCTAAAAAAAATTCATGTGAATGAAAAAATCTCTCTATGACTATTGAAAATACAAAACGACATAGCTTCCATCATTACAATAAGTTTACATAACATAAATTTAGTAGAGATCAGCAGACACAACCACAATCTTGAAACCTCGGACCCTAACCATTTTCTATGGAGTAGTCTTTAGTGCGACTTTTGGGAGTTTTCGGTGCCGGAATTCGGTGAAAAAAATTGAGGTAAAATCTTGATTTCTGTTATTTAAACTAGGTTTTTTACTGTATATATAGATTCAACACCCTAAAAAACCACTAGGACACTTCGATTGTGCAAGTTACCCATCAAAATTTTGTTTTCAATAAATTATTTCCGAATTTTAAAGAAATTAGACTGGAAAAATCCACCAGGAAAGCCTTGAAAAAGTCACACTATAGACAACTCCATTTTCTATTGTCCGTGTTTCCAAAATGCTCAGGTCGATAGAGGTTCTCCTCTATCAACTGCTAGGTTGTCTTTCAGTTACCTCAAGTGACAACCCCTGATCCAGGACCTCAGTTTTTTTAAACCAATTCACTTATGCCTCGTTGCAAAACTTCCAAGTTATTAACATGAAAAAAGTGTACTTGTAACAATGAACACGACACCTGTTAAAATAGCTCAATCATTCGAATTAGAGTGCTCTCTTGTTAACAAACACTTTTCATAAGCACATGTTGGCCTATTATATATATATATATATATATATATATATATATATATATAGGCATCGTTACATTAGAAATGAAAAGTGCAGAAATTGAAATGAGCATATGCGTATACATATATCCATAAAGCTTCTTCCAATTCTTCTTTGTATATCACTCAATTAATTGTCCCTCAACTTGGCCCTCCAGTTCTGAGCCTGAATCCTGCGTCGCGATGTGATGCCATATTCGTCATTAAAGTTGTCCTCGCAGCAAGAGGCAGCAATGGAGGCATTTTGATTAATAATAAGGGACTTCAAATAGTGATACCCAAACAACATCAACAATATTCCTATAATCACGCAGCCACTAAGTAATAAAATCGCCATTGTAACGACAAGTGGATTAATGAAAGGCTTTAGATAGAGGGCTAATGTTCCTTTGATATTGCATGAAGTTTTGCAGAAAAGTGGAGACATACCAATGGAATTTACATTTGGGCCATTGAAATTAATAATATGAGAAGCATCAACCACTAATTCTAATCATTCATGGGGAGGAAGAGGAAGAAGTAGCAGCACTACAATAGAGGAGAAGGGAAAATAGGTGACTGATTTTCCAACTGCCATTTCCTCTGCTTCTGTACAAAACTCCATACATTCAAAGACCTAATTTATTCCTCTAAAAAGGAGGACCAGGTCAAGTTATGGGTGATGAAAAGCCTGTTGGAAAGGCAGAGGATATAAACACACAATAACACAAGTATTTCACACACGAAACACACGAGCTACGACTCTTCTTTTAATCAACGAACTTCAATCTCACTCAATCACAATGAATACAATGAATCTAGTGAAGGGTATTTAACCTAACTCACTTGACATGCACACACTCATCTATCACATATCTGAACTTTCTCAACTCTCACTTAAATTACTCTCTAACTCACTCACCAAATTTATCTATCACACAACTCAAAACTCACTTAGCTGATTATCTAACAATGCATGTGGGAGGTAATTACATGTTTTAACACTCCCCCTTAATTACGACTGCTAAACTAAAAAATTAACTCATGACAACTCAAACATGCCTGTTGGTATTTGTCTTAGCTAGGCTTACAACACCCAAGTTTATTTTTTGAAACTCAAACACATATATTGCTAATGGATTTGTAAATATATCAGCTAATTGCACACTATTTACAAGGCTTCAAGTGAACTTCTCCATTTCTCACAAGCTCTCGAATAAAGTGATATCTAGTATCAATATGCTTTCTCTTTTGATGAAACACATTATTCCTCGATAGTGAAATCGTTGATGTGTTTTCACAGTATATCATTGTTGATCCTTGTTGTTTCTTCTTGAGTCTATCCAATACTCTTCTTAACCATACTACTTGACATGTTGCTGAAGTTGCTGCTACATATTTTTCTTCTGTTGATGATAGTGTCACAATGGGTTGCTTCTTTGATGCCCATGCTATCACACCTCAACCAATATGGAACACATAACCGTATCTGCTCTTCCGATCATCCAAAATGCCCACAAAATCATTATCTATGTATCCAATGAAATATTTCTTTTCTGTACTTGCATACATTATGCAAAATATCTCTACTTCCTGCTATGTATCTAAGAATTCTTTTCCAACACTCCAATGTGTGTCTTTTGGATTCTCCATAAATCTGGAAATCAAACTCACTCCTTGCATAATATTTGGTCTTGTAGTTGTGAGATACATGAGGCTGCCAACCAATCTTTTTAATAGAGTTGAATTGACATCTGCCCCTTCATCATCCTTACTTAATTTTGTACATGTTGCAACTGGTGTAGGTACAAGTTTGCAATTATCCGTTCTGAATCTTTTCAAAAATTCTCTTGCATATTTATTTTCACAAATAAAAATTCCTTTTTCAGATTTCTCAACTTCAATGCTAAGAAAGTATTTAATGAGACCAAGATCTGTCATCTCAAATTATTTCATCATGGTTGCTTTAAATTCATCTA
This sequence comes from Pinus albicaulis, assembly GCA_034641835.2. Lineage (NCBI taxonomy): Eukaryota > Viridiplantae > Streptophyta > Pinopsida > Pinales > Pinaceae > Pinus > Pinus albicaulis. The sequence continues at coordinate 1,061,309,138 of CM076575.1, read as the reverse complement.
ACTCAAGATCACCTGTAAAAATCATATCATCAACATATAGGAAAACAATCAAAATATGTCCATGATCAATTACCTTTGTGTATAAGGTAGGCTCAATGTTGATTCCGTAAAATCCATTCTTAATCATGTAACTGTCAACTCTACTATACCATGCTCTAGGTGCTTGCTTTAGTCCATAGAGCGCTTTATTCAATTTGTAAGATTTATCTTCTTTACCTTCAACTTCATATCCTGGAGGCTGCTGCACATAAATTTATTCTTCTAGAATTCAACTGAAGAATGCTGATTTGACATCCATCTGATATACTTTCCAATTGGTCTGAGTTGTTCTCGCTAGAACTTCTCTTACAGTATCCAATTTTGCTACTCGAGAAAATGTTTCCCCAAATTCTATTACCGGTTGCTGCGAGAATCCTTTTGCTACAAGTCTTGCTTTAAATATGTCAATCTCACCTTTCTCATTCACCTTTTTCTTATACACCCACTTCACACCAATGAGGTTTTTATCGTTTGGTAAATTAAATAAATCCCATGTATCATTCTTTTCAATAGAATCCATCTCTTCATCCATGGCTTACACCCAATTTTCATCTCTAATTTCTTCTTTGAACGAAGAAGGTTGGAATGCCAAAAATACAAAATTTGAACTAACAACCAAATCATCATACATATCTTGTAAAGTTCTGATCTTTTTCTTACCATTGCTTGATTCATTACCTGGTTGGCTGCTTGGAGAATTCTGGTATGTTGATCTGCTTGAAGATCCATGCTGCTCTGAAAATCTTGGAGTCCTTGCTAGTGTGACTTTGTTTGGTATCTTCTCTATTGATTCGTGATGCTCCTTTTCTGCTACATCATCCTCTTCCATCAATGGTGCTTGTGCATCGCTTGGTGTGTCTATAGTCCCATTCCATGACCCTTTTTCTTTGAACATAACATCTCTATTAATTATTTTCTTCTTGGTGATGGGGTTATACAATTTGTAAGCTTTTGACTACTCATTATAACCAGTAAATATGCATTTTTCACTTTTGATCATCTAATTTTCCTTTTATTTTCTTAGGCACATGTGCATAGGAAACACATCCAAAAACTCTAAAATGAGATACACTGCATGGCATACCTGGCCATGCTTCTTCTGGTACTCTGTTCATCACACTCTTTGTAGGAGATATGTTTATCACATAAACAACACATGCAACTGCTTCTGCCCAATACTCATTAGACAAGTGTCTTGCTTTCAACATGCTAGTTGTCATGTTCATGATTGTTCAGTTCTTTATCTCTACTACACCATTCTTCTGCGATGTGTATCTGGTTGTAAACTATCTTTTGATTCCATGTTGTTTTCAGTACTCACGGAATGCTTTCAAATCATATCATTCCACCACAATCTGGTCTCAATACCTTGATCTGTCGATCACATTGGTTCTCCACTAAGGCTTTGAACTCTTTGAACTTTGCAAAAGTTTCAGACTTCTACTTCAAGAAGTAAACCCAAGTCTTGCTGTTATAGTCATCAATAAAAGTGAGGAGGTAACAACTTACACCAATCAATTGTGTCCTCATAGGTCCACACAAGTTTGTATGCACCAACTCAAGTGGTTTCTTTGCTCTGTATGAAACTCCTTTCATAAAAATTTCACAGTGTTGCTTTGCCAAGATGAAACACTCACAAGTGCTAGTAGGTTCTTTGATGGGACGTAATCCTTTGACCATCTGTTTCTGCTGCAACAATCTTAAACAGGAAAAATGAAAGTGTCCAAACCAAAAGTGCCATAACTAGTAATAATAACTAGTAATCATTAGAACATGCAGCTGTAAAAGAACTAACCTGATCATTATAGTTCATAATTAGAGGGAATATTTTGTTCCTCGTCATCTGCACCTTTCTTATCAGCTACTTTCTTGGAGATTTTTCATAAATAGTACACTCTTGCCCCTGAAAGATAACTCTGTATCCTTTCTGTGTCAATTGACAAACACTCAAAAAATTGTGTTTGAGTCTAGGCACATAATATACCTCTGATATTGTCTTTAGCTCCCCCTGCTTGGTCATAATGTTTACCACTCCTTTTCCATATACATCCACAGTCTTGTCAGTCCCCAACTTTACCTTTGTCTTCACAGATTCATCCAAATGTGCAACAAGATTGTTGTTGCCTCTCATGTGGCTACTGCAACCACTTTCTAATAGCCACACTTTATTATACGGTTCATGCATGGTGTTGCATGCTAGGAACATGGAGTTAGTATTCTCTGTACTAACATTAACTCTTTGATTTCCTTGATCAGCTATCTTCTTCCTGTAATCACGAGCATAAAGAAAAAATTTATTGCAATAATAGAATTTAACCTTTGATTTGTCAAACCTTTGATTATTGTTGAAGCTTCTGTTGTTGCTGCTTCCACTTTGAGATTCATGCTCTTCTCAGCCATCTTTGTGACCACCATAATTTATGCCTCGTCCTCTACCTCTCGATTGACATCTGCCTCGACCTCTTGAAATATAAACTTGACTTTTGAAGGAATTTTCTAAAGTGGAATCCTTATTTCTATCTATCCTTGCCTCATGTGATAGAAGTGATCCCATCAACTCATCGACTGATGGTTTTTCCAAATCCTTGGATTCTTCTATGGCTGCTACCACAACATCAAACTTGGTAGACAAATATCTAAGAACCTTCTAAATCACTGTTCGATCTTTAATATCTTCACCATAGATTTTTAACTGATTTACTACAAACATGACCCGATTCATGAAAGAATCGATGTCCTCTGTATCCTTCTTCTGCAGACTTTCAAAATATCTACTAGTATTCTTAAATTTAACAATATAGGCTTTGGACATATCTTGATAGCTTGTTGCCAGTGTTTCCCATGCTTCCTTTGCTGAAGACGTCATCATTTTCTTTTGGAACACTGCTCGGTCCACTGCCTGCTGGATAAAAAGCAACGCTTGTGCATTCTTCCTCTTGTATTTCTTCCATTGTTCTCTCTTTGCATTATTGAGGGCTCATTCTTCTGCGTCATTCTGAGGTTCTAGAAACCCAAACTTGACATGATCCCAAACATCATGCACTTTTAACATGGTCTCCATTTTAATGGCCCATACACCATAATTTTTCCTAGTGAGAGAAGGAAGTTGTGGCTGAAAACTAGATGTGGCCATCTTGCTTCAAAAAAAAATCTTCTCTGATAAAAACCTTAAATTTCCCTTTTTTATGAAAGCTTTGCAAAGCTCCTTAAAAAAATCCCTTTTATTTTTTTGTTTTATAAAAGTTTATAAAAACTTTATAAAAAAAAAACCCTTTTATTAACTTTTTTTTATATATATAAAATATTTATAAGAAAAAACTTTGTATAAAAAAACCTTAAAAAAAATACTTATGAATAAAGCCCTTGAGATTCTCAAATGCTCCTTTAAGAACCATATTATTAGTCCTTATGTTGTAAAAACTTTAAAAAATCCTTTTAAAATTCACCTGCGTTATCAAAACCTTTTTAAATCACAAGGTAAACACTCCTTTGTAAAAAAAATATGTACTCTTTTTTAAAAAAGAACGCAAGCTTAACCCGTCATGCGTTGGCCTACTTTCGGTCATCATCTATCGGTATAAAAGTAAAACCTGATTGCGCAGTTTCTCAATACAAAAATTGTGGAATAAACCTAATATGCTGAGAATCGTAAGTTTCACGAAAAGGTGCACAGTTTTTGTATTTCAAAGTTGTGGACCTGAGCGCTCTTTAATGGTTCAACGATTTTACAAAAAAAAAATGAAAAAGAATTTTCGGCCTTCTCCTATTAGCCTTCTTCTCTGGCTTTGCTCACCCATGGATCTTGTGATCCTTCCTCAGGTCTGATACCAATTTGTTGGAAAGGCAGAGGATATAAACACACAATAACACAAGTATTTCACACACGAAACACATGAGTTGCGGCTCTTCTATTAATCAACGAACTTCAATCTCACTCAATCACAATGAATACAATGAACCTGGTGAAGGGTATTTAACCTAACTCACTTAACATGCACACACTCTTCTATCACATAACTGAACTTGCTCAACTCTCACTTAACTTAATCTCTAACTCACTCACCAAATTTATCTATCATACAACTCAACACTCACGTAACTAGTTATCTACAATGCATGCGGGAGGTAATTACATATTTTAATGCTCCCCCTTAATTACGACGTCTAAACTAAAACATTAACTCATGAAAACTCAAACATGTCTGTTGGTATTTGTCTCAACTAGGCTTACAACAACCAAGTTTCTTTTGTGAAACTCAAATACATCTATTGCTAATGGCTTTGTAAATATATTAGCCAATTGATCACTAGATTTACAAGGCTTCAAGTGAACTTCTCTGTTGCTCACAAGTTCTCGAATAAAGTGATATCTAGTATCAATATGCTTTCTCTTTTGATGAAAAACACTTTTCTATGATATTGAAATCGTTTATGTGTTGTCACAGTATATCACTGTTGATCCTTGTTGTTTTTTCTTGAGTCTATCCAATACTCTTCTTAACCATATTGCTTGACATGTTGCTGAAGTTGCTGCTACATATTATGATTATGTTGATGATAGTGTCACAATTGGCTGCTTCTTAGATTCCCATGCTATCACACCTGAACCAAGATGGAACACATAACCGGATGTTCTCTTTCGATCGTCCAAACTACCTGCAAAATCACTATCTATGTATCCAATCAAATCTTTCTTTTCTCTACTTGCATACATTATGCCATAATCTCTAGTTCCTGCTATGTATCTAAGAATTCTTTTTCCAACACTCCAATGTGTGTCTTTTGGAGTCTCCATAAATCTAGAAATAAAACTCACTCCTTGCATAATATCTGGTCTTGTAGTTGTGAGATACATGAGGCTGAGAACCAATATTTTGAATAGAGTTGGATTGATATCTGCCCCTTCATCATCCTTACTTAACTTTGTACCTATTGTAATTGAAGTAGGTATAGGTTTGCAATTATCCATCTTGAATATTTTTAACAAATATCTTGCATATTTATTTTGACAAATAAAAATTCCTTCTTTAGATTTCTCAACTTCAATGCCAAGAAAATATTTCATGAGACCAAGATATGTCATCTCAAATTATTTCATCATGGCTTCTTTAAATCCATCTAACTCAAGATCACCTGTAAAAATCATATCATCAACATATAGGAAAACAATAAAAATATGTCCATGCTCATTTGCCTTTGTGTATAAGGTAGGTTCAATGTTGCTTCTGCAAAATCCATTCTTAATGATGTAACTTTCGATCCTGCTATACTATGCTCGAGGTGCTTGCTTCAGTCCATAGAGCGCTATCTTCAATCTGTAAACTTTATCTTCTTTACCTTGAACCTCATATCCTGGAGGCTGTTGTAAATAAGGCTGATTTGACATCCATATGATATAATTTCCAATTTTTCTAAGCTGATGTGGCTAGAACTTCTCTTATAGTATCCAATCTGGCTACTAGAGAAAATGTTTCCCCAAAGTCTATTCTCGGTTGTTGCGAGAATCCTTTTGCTACAAGTCTTGCTTTAAATATGTCAATCTCACCTTTCTCATTCACCTTTTTCTTGTACACCCACTTCACAACAATGAGGTTTTTATATTTTGGTAAATTAACCAAATCCCGTGTATCATTATTTTCAATAGAATCCATCTCTTCATCTATGGATTGTACCCAATTTTCATATCTGATTGCTTCTTCAAACGAAGAAGGTTGGAATGAAAACAATGAAAAAATTGAACTAACATCCAAATCATCATAAATATCTTTTAAACATCTCATATTTTTCTTACCATTGCTTGATTCATTACCTGGTTGGCTACTTTGAGAATTCTGGTCTTTTGATCTGCTTGAAGGTACTATGTTCATCACACTCTTTGTAGGGGATCTGTTTATCACATAAACAACACATGCAACTTCTTCTGCCTAATACTCATTAGACAAGTGTCTTGCTTTCAACATGCTCCTTGTCATGTTCATGATTGTTCGGTTCTTTCTCTCTACTACACCATTCTGCTGCGGCATGTTGTTTTCAGTACTCATGGAATTCTTTTAAATCATATTCTCCACCACGATCTGATCTCAATACCTTGATCTGTCGATCAATTTAGTTCTCCACTTAGGTTTTGAAATTTTTGAACTTTGCAAAAGTTTCAGACTTCTGCTTCAAGAAGTAAAACCAAGTCTTTTTGCTATATTCATCAATAAAATTGAGGAAGTAACAACTTCCACCAATCGACTGTGTCCTCATAGGTCCACACAAGTATGTATGCACCAACTCAAGTGGTTTATTTTCTCTGTATGAAACTTGTTTCGGAAAAATTTCATAGTGTTGCTTTGCCAAGATGCAACACTCACAAGTGATAGCAGGTTCTTTGATGGGGGGTAATCCTCTGACCATCTATTTCTATTGCAACAATCTTAAACCAGAAAAATGCAAGTGTCCAAACCGAAAGTGCCATAACTAGTAATCATTAGAACATGCAGTTGTAAAAGAACTAACATGATCATTTTAGTTCATAATTATAAGGAAGAGTTTGTTCCTTGTCATCTGCACCTTTGCTATTAGCTGCTTGCTTGGGGATTTGTCATAAATATCACACTCTTTCCCCTGAAAGATAACTCTGTATCCTTTATGTGTCAATTGACCAACACTTATCAAATTGTATTTGAGTCCAGGGACATAATATACCTATGATATTGTCTTTGGCTCCCCCTACTTGGTCATAATGTTGAACACTCCTTTGTTATCTTCATCCACAGTATTTTCAATCCCAAACTTTTCTTATGTCTTCACAGACTCATCCAAATTTGCAACCACATTCTTGTTGCATGTCATGTGGTTACTACAACCATTGTCTAATAGCCACACCTTATCAGACGGTTTATGCATGGTGTTTCATGCTAGGAACATGGATTTAGTATTCTCTGTACTAACATTAGCTCTTTGATTTCCTTGATTAGTTATCTTCTTCCTACAATCACGTGCATAATGACCAAATTTATTGCAATAATATAATTTAACCTTTGATTTGTCAAACCTTTGATTATTGTTGAAGCTTCTACTACTGCTGCTTCCACTTTGAGATTCATGCTCTTCTCATCCATCTCTGTGACCACCATAATTGTTGCCTCGTGCTTTGCTTCTCGATCGACCTCTACCTCGACCTTTTGAAATATAAACTTGAATTTTGAAGGAAGTTTCTAAAGTGGAATCATTATTTCTGTCTATATTTGCCTCATGCGATAGAAGTGATCCCATCAACTCATCAACTGTCAATTTTTCCAAATTCTTGGCTTCTTCTATGGCTGCTACCACAACATAAAACTTGGTAGACAAATATCTAATAACCTTCTCAATCACTGTTCGATCTTTAATATCTTCACCATAGGTTTTTTACTGATTTACCACAGACATGACCTGATTTATGAAAGAATCAATGTCCTCTATCTCCTTCATCTGTAGAATTTCAAAATCTCTCTTAGTATTCTACAATTTAACAATATTAACTTTGGCCATACCTTGATAGATTGTCGCCAATGTTTCCCATGCTTCCTTTGCTGAACACGTGATCATTATCTTCTGAAACAATACTCGGTCCACTCCCTGTTAGATAAGAAGCAACGCTTGTGCATTATTCCTCTTGTTTTTCTTCCATTGTTCTCTGTCTGCATTACTGAGCGCTCGTTCTTCTCCGTCGTTATGAGGCTTTGCAAAACCAAACTTGACATGATCCCAAACATCATGAAAGTTTTTCAAAGCTCATTAAAAAAAATCCCTTTTATTTTTTTGTTTTATAAAAGTTTATAAAAACTTTATATAAAAAAAAAACATGTTGATTAATTTTTTATATTTATAAAGAATCCTTATAAGCAAAAACTTTGTATAAACAAATATTTAAAAAATTACTTATGAATAAAGCCCTTGAAATTCTCAAATGCTCCTTTGAGAACCTTATTATGAGTCCTTACGTTGTGAAAAATTTTAAAAATCCTTTTAAAATTCACGTGCATTATCAAAACCTTTTTAAATCACATGGTAAACATTCCTTTGTAAAAGAAATACGTACACGTTTTTAAAAAAGAACACAAGCTTGACCTGTCGTGCATTGACGTGCTCACGGTCGTTGTTTGTCGCTTTAAAAGTAAAACCCAATTGCGCACTTGCTCGATAAAAAAATTGCAAAATAAACCCGATATGATGAGAATCGTAAGTTTCATGGAAGGTGCACAGTTTTTGTGTTAAAAAGTTGCGAACCTATGCGCGTGTTGCATTAAAAAAATGCGGACCTGTGCGCTCTTTAATTGTTCAATGATTTTGAAAAAATAAAATAAATAAAAAATTCCGACTTTCTGCTCTTGCTCTTCTTCTTTGGTTTTACTCGCCCACGGATCTTGTGATCCTTCCTCAGCTCTGATACCAATTTGTTGGAAAGACAGAGGATATAAACACACAATAACAGAAGTATTTCACACACGAAACACACAAGATGCGGTTTTTCTATTGATCAATGAACTTCAATCTCACTCAATCATAATGAATACAATGAACCCGGTGAATGGTATTTAACCTAACTCACTTGACATGCAGACACTCATCTATCACATAACTGAACTTGCTCAACTCTCACTTAACTTACTCTCCAACTCACTCACCAAATTTATCTATCACAGAACTCAACACTCACTTAACTGATTGTCTAACAGTGCATGCGGGAGGTAATTACATATTTTAAATATATCAACCAATTGATCACTAGATTTACAAGGCTTCAAGTG